>JASDQU010103397.1:223020-263024 GCA_032191745.1 Picea mariana | reverse complement strand
GAAAAATCTAAGGTTCAAGCAGTGGAAGATCACATCGAGAATCAACAACAAGTTCTCCAAATCTTAAAGGACAACCTGACCATGGCACAAAATCACATGAAACAACAAGCAGATCAACATCGTAGTGAAAGAAGTTTTGAAGTAGGGGATTGGGTGTTTTTAAGACTACAACCATGCAAACAGATGTCCCTCAAGCAAACCAAGAAGGATAATAAATTATCAGCAAAGTACTATGGCCCTTATAAGGTGTTGCAAAAGATTGGTACTATGGCATAGAAATTGAGTTGCCTGCATCTTCATGAGTACACCTAGTTTTTCATGTTTCATTCTTAAATAAGGTTATAGGCGACAAGATCCCAGTTCAAACTATATTTCTAGAACTTGACGAGGAAGGAAAATTCATATTGGAGCCTGAAGCCATCACTGACACAAGAATTCGCCAACTGAGGAATAGATCCATTTCAGATTATCTCATTAAATGGAGGAAACTACCGGATGAAGATTCCACTTGGGAAGATGAGTCTTTTATACGTAAGCATCCAGAGTTACTCAAGTGTTGCGGACAACACTTGTCTTAAGGGGAGGGGCATGTTAAGACCTAATATTGGCTCATTACCCCTTAATTTGGGCATATTACATTAGTAATTTTATTTTATTTATGTCGACTTTATTCCATTAGTTGTAATTATACCTCCTAGTCTCCTATATATACTAAGGAGACATTTTCATTTGGAATCATCCGGTACTTGAACATTTAAGTGGGTTAAAAGGAGGTTTCCCCCTCGAAGAGGCTTATTATCTGAAATTATCTCTTTTTCAAGGCGTTGAGTACTTTTTCTGAGGTTTTTCTATGCTATATTGATATTTGGTTCTTAGCACTATGATTCCACAAGAGAGGGGGATTGAGGGACTAAGTGCTTATTTATTTTATATTACCCATTTTATGTAATGGTGGGGGGGGGGGGAATCAATTATGTGATCTATTGGGGGAAGGCCAAGAGGTTCTTGATCCCCATGAATTACAAAGACATGTCCCTTTTCTATGGGAGGGGTTCTCTAGTTGGCTAATTCTCTCCTTCATTTTGGTCATTCGCTCACTCTCATTCCCATCCCCATTCTGGTGTTTTTGTTGGTCGCCTCATGCATTCATTCACCTGATTTGTTCACTTTTCATCCTCTTTCATGGAGTCTACACTCCATTATTTTCTATCAACCACTCATCTTTCCTCATTTTCATGTCTTGGCTTGGGAAAGGAAATCGGACCATTGAAGAATATCCATGGTATTCTTGGATGTAGAGATTGTTGATGTAATCCAACCATGATTTGAGTCCTGCATGTTTGAGATGCTTGGACTGTGTTCATATTTTCTCACAACTGTGAGTCCTGAAAGTCCCAGCATGGATATTTTGGACCAGTTGCATTGGAGCCCTAGAAGAAGAAGGACTGCCTGAGGGACTACGTGGTAGAGAAGGGTGGAGTTCCATTTCTCTTGGGTGGTGCAGGCTGTGTAGAAGAGAGCTGGGTACTTGGATTGATGTGAGTGTTGGAGAATCCTATGAGAGCTTGAGTGTTGACTATTTTGGGAAGCCAAGTAACACTCTAGAACCATCCTTGTGGATTCATAGCTCTGGCTCAGGGGTGAAATTGATGTTGATACTTGGAACAACAATGTCTATGGTTGGGTGGAACGTCCTTGTTCTACAGCCAGTTGGTGTCTTCTTTTATAAAAGATAAGTCCTCTATGCTATGGTTTCCTTTGATTATGTATTTATTTCTATTGCATATTAAATGATTGTATCTTAGATTTGTACTTATAATATGCATTCTTTCTAGTTAATGTTGTGCATGGTATATTGTGCATGTCTTTTATGTTGTAGTTTGAATCTTGATCATTACATGTATGTATTTCATGCTTCTTTATTAATTAATTGTTATCAAAGATTTGAAATCAGGCAAGCAGTGTGTTCTTGGTGTGGCATATCCGTCTTGTGGGAGGTTGGGTATGTTATAGATTGGTAACAGACAAAAAACATAGTGGTGTTTCTCGACTTGGGTGGTTGGGGATGTTACAAATTTGTATCAGAGCTTCTGGTTCAAACACCGGACTAGTATGGGCCAGAACAAGTGCAAATTGAGAAGATTTTCAATCACATATTTTATATATCTATGCGAATTTGGGGAAAAATGGTGGAAACATTTTAGTGAAATCCCCAAATTCGTGAACGGATCTGAGTTTGAATGATTCCAGGATTGTCTAAGTAGTTAATGGATTCGATCTACAGAGTTGCAGAGCCGAATTAGACTTAGAAAGTTGAAAATTTCATTTTTAATGGTCTTTATAATGTTGGACAGAGTTTGGAGAATTCACGGTTGAGATCGTGTTTAATATTGGATCAATGGTCCCGATTCGTCCTTAAAAAATTTTAAAAATTCAAATTTTAACAAAGTTTGGCAAAATTACCAAATTGACAGCTGGGCTTTATTCAGTGATTTGAAAAAATGAGGAACAATGATAGTTCATATTCATTTTTTCTATTTGGGGAGTTGGAGAAAATCAACGGTTAAGATCATCTTGGTCGGGAGATCAATGACCCAGATTCACCTGGGATTTTGTCAAAAATTCTAAGAGTGGAAGTTTACCAGCAAAAATCATCGACGACCGATGGTTGGGGATCGAAAAGTTGGGTGAAGGGTTGAATATTTACCAATAAAAATCTCCAATTGTCAATGGACGATGGTCTGGGATCGACAGTTTTAGGTGAAGTTTCGTTTCTGGACAAAGAAAACCTCTGAAGTCCCAAACTCTAGAGTAAATTTGGACCCTTCATATTCAAGAAAACGTGTTCGAAGATTAGTAAGGGTTCATAAAATTAGTGTTCAAAAGTCTGAGGGTGTGGTGGTGTTCAATAGCAAAAACCTCTGAAGTCCCAAACTCTGGAGTAAATCTAGACCGTTCGTGTTTAAGGACATGTGTCCGCAAATCATCCTTTTTAGGAATTCGACATTCGGGGGATTTATGGTGTAGTGAGGAGAAGTCTCCTGAAGTTTTGAAGTTCCGAAGTCATGAGGAACTAGGGTGACATGGCCTACTAATGTCACCTAGGGTGACGTGAAAACACTTGAAGCTTTCCATGTGTCACCTTGTCTCATTTTTTTCAAAGAATGTTCATGCCTATTAGTATATGACACGTGTCACCCATCAGATAGGGCCATGTGTTTGTGCCTTATTTTCTTCCACGTAGCACACCCTTGGTGCTTAGTTACCGATGAAGACTATGGGAGTTCGCTAGTTCATCATTCTGAAGGATGAAGTGTGATGATGGAGAAACCCCCAAAGCTCTGAATAATAGAGTAAATCCTCACCATTGATTGTGAGAGGATACATGGCAATAGATCCTGTTGTCTGGAGACTTGGCACTCTGGAGGATTCAAGGCATACGAAGTTGGGTTCAAGGACTCATGAAGGCCTGAAGATAAGATTCCATCTCATCCATTGATTACAGTATACACGTGGCACAAGATTCCAAGGTATGGAGACTTGGTACTTTGGAGAATTTGAGTTGCAGGTTGCTTTGAGTCAATAACTCCCAAAGGTCGGAGTTAATCTCTACCGTATATTGGGAGATGATACGTGGAGAAAGGAGAGTACCTTTGGTATTTCAATACTCTAGGAGATCTATGGAGAGGTTCTTGGGAAAGCCCTGAAGCCCATAGCTACAAATAAAATCCTAGTCATTGATCAGAAAAGGATACGTGGAAACAAATCTTGCAGTTTGGAGACTTGCCACTCCAGAAGGGTTGAAAGTGTGGACAGTCCAGAAATCCTGAACCTCAGAGTCCTAGAGCTCATGTTGACCATTAATATCAGCCTCGATCAATTTTAAACCAAACGATCTATGATATAGTAATTCTAACACAGAAAACCGCCAAGAAGGATTTGGCTCGTGGTTTCAAGTCATGGTCACTTGGGAAAGTGGTTTGAAGGAAGCGCCTGTGCATAATTGATTTTTTTATTAGCCCATGGATAACATGGAAGTGTTATTTATATAAATTCTCCACTATTTGAAAGGATCTGTAGCATTGTTGACAAATTTTGTTTATCATATGCTTAATTCTGACAAAATGGTCACTTGCACATTTTGCAGAATTAAGGGATTTAAACATATAAGCTCAGAATGAGTATTGAAGAAATGGAAGAAGATGAGCGAGCCTCCAACCATGATAAATAGGTCGAAGGCCATAATACCATAATTGACAATGCAGAGACAGAATCTAATAGACACAAGGGCCGAGGGGAGCAAGAAACATTGCTAGAAACTATGAAGAGCCTGAAAATAGAAGTGCAGAGCTACAAGGTAGACAATGAGAGGCTGATGAGAGAGAAAAGTTAGATAAATGCTTGAGTGTTGTGATGATCGTGGAAGAGGGAGTTATTCCATAAGTGCTAGCAAAGCTCATAGACACCACTCACCTCCTTACTCAAAGATAAAATTTTATGCATCTGAATATTCCCTAAGCATTCCAAAGGTGTCTCTTGTTAGGAACCAAAGAAGGAGAGATGAGGTGGAAATTTTGCAAGGAGATATGAGAAATATCAAGCCACCATCCCTTGATGGTGAAAGAGAAAGGGAATATGATGTTGAAGCATGATTTCTTGGACTCATGAGATATTTCCAATTTCATAACTATTCATCAAATCAATAAGCCTTAATTGCCACCTACCACTTACATGGGAAGGCTGCTGATCAACTGAATAAAGTTGAACATATTAATGAGAATAGGATCACTTGGAAGAAATTCAAGAAGTATTTCTAGAAGGATTACCTCTCGGAGCATTTCTATGAAAATAAAATGCAGGAGTTCTTTGAACTTAGTTTGGGAAGCATGACCATGGCAGAGTACAAGAATAATTTTTGGGGGTTGTTAAAGTATGTTGGGTTTATAAATGATGAAAAGGTGAAAATATAGAGGTTTTTTAGTGGACTACCAGCCTTTTATAAAGAAAATGTTCAGTATGTTGAGCCCAATACCTTGACTGAGGCCATCGGGAAGGCTAAATACTTGTATGAGCAAGACCAGGGAAAAGTGTCCATTCAAAAATCTTGAAAGGAAAAGAAGAAGGAGAATTATGATCAAAGGAGGAAGGGATTCAAACCTCCCTTCAATAGAAATGAGACTAATAAAAATCATCTAGACCAATATGCTAAGGATGATTCCAAGAAAGAAGACTCCTTGGGAAAAACAGGAAGACCACCAATCCAATGTTGGTGATGCAAGGAAGATCATCGATACAATGATTTCCCACACAGAAAGGATAGAGTGAAGACTTTGCACAACATCCAAGAGGCTACAAAGTTCAAAGACATGGGAAGGATTTATGCAGCCTTAGATGATCGACAAGAAGAATACCAATCCAACATGATCGAGGTGGAAGGTAAGATCATAAATCAGCTTGTTGCTATTTTAATTTATTCAGGAGCAAGTCATTGTTACATTGATCCTAAGATAGTGGATAGATTACGTTTGGATAAAAGTAAGCTTGCAAAATCAGGTTTGGTTCAACTAGCCACTAGAACCAAAAGGAGAATCCATGAGGTGGTCATAATTTCTTCCATAAGTCTTAATGGTGTGAATACTAGCGTTGACCTAAATATTATACCATTGGGGTATTATAATATTCTAATTGGAATGGATTGGTTGGACAAGCATCATGTTGTCCTAGATTTTCATATCAAGACATTTACATGTCTTGATGGATATAGAAAATAGCGCACTGTGAAAGGAGTTCCAAGACCCATCTCTATAAGGGAGATTTCATCCTTACAACTGAAGAGATGTTTCAGAAAAGGGTGTCAATTGTATGCATCCCATGTGGAGGAGCCAAAAGAGATAGAGGGGCCAAGACTTGAAGATTTCTCGATACTACAAGAATTCTGGGATGTATTCCTAGAAATACCAGGGTTGCCACCAAAAAGGGAAATAGATTTCTCTATTCATATAGTGCAAGGAGTTGCCTCGGTATCAAAAACACCTTATAGAATGAGCACACTAGAGTTAAAATAATTACAAATGCAGTTGGAGGAATTTTTTAAGAAAGGGTACATACACCCAAGTGTTTCACCTTGGGGAGCACTAGTAATATTTGTCAAAAATAAATATGGAACCTTGAGGTTGTGTATTAAATTCGCCAGCTGAATAAGTCTACTATAAAAAACAAGTATCCTCTACCAAGAATTGATGACCTCTTTTATCAGCTAAGAGGAGAAAAGATATTTTAAAATATGGATTTAAGAGCAAGATACCATCAGGTAATAATCAAAGAAGAATAAATCCATAAGACAACCTTTAGAACTAGGTATGGGCACTATGAATTTGTAGTGGTGCCATTTTGACTTTCCAATGCACCAGTTGTCTTTATTTGCTTAATGAATGGCATATTCATAAATTACTTGGATACGTTTGTCATAGTATTCTTGGATGACATAATTTTCTATTCTAAGTCTAAGGAGGAGCATGAACATCACCTAAGAGTGGTATTTCAAGTGCTGAGGGAACAACAGTTGTATGTGTAACACCTCAAGGTCGAGCCCCTGCTGAATTGTAATTATGTTTATAGGTTGGTGATCCAAGCATTTATAAGTTGGAATACTTATGCGTTTATTAGGTTGGAGATCCATATGCTTAGGCAAATGAGCCTAATTTTGTGTATGTAAATAATCACATCATTAATAAAATAACATCGTTGCATGTATACCGACCACGAAGAAAGAGTTATGGGGGACTAAGCTCCACTAGGTAGGGAAAGGGAAGGAGATATGTGTCTAGGAATAGGGGCTAAGCTAGAGGGATTAACTCTAAAGGAATAATATTATATTATTATTTCCTAGAGACTAAGGTTTGACATGACCTATGTTTTCCTAAGTTCCTAGGGAAAGGGAATGAGTGTTAAGTGGAGCTCATGTAGATTTAGGAAGACATGTGTCAACATGGGCGCATGCATTTTTTAGGTGGGAAAGTCAGCTCATTGGGGGTTCCCTCATGAGGTCGGCGATCATTGCCACTCTGGAAGTCTTCCATACACCCTAATGATGCATGCACTGAGACAGAGAGAGCCTCATGCAACCAGATTTACCTCCATTGTAGATGTCTGCAATTCTGAAACCTGCACACCCCTTGTTATGAAGCTAATTGTTTTCCATGTGAAGCACAACATGACTGCGTAGTGTTTGAGCCATATCGTTCTTTAGCCTTTGTTTTTTCTACCCACTTTTTCTCTGGACTGGTGCAACTTGCTGTCATTACCAGAGCCCATACCCAATTTTTGTTGCAGTGGTTACCCACTGGACTTAGGAGCTGGATAAAAGAGGCAGGTTGTAAGGTCTGTGAAAAAATCTCTCCAAGTGAGAGAGTGTGCTAAGGAAGTGAGTTTTCCTGGAGGGAGTCTCATAGCAGATACAATACTCTGAGACTTCCGGTCTAACCTGTTGGTGAAGCCCTGGAAGGGAGGTGGACATCCAATGGACTTGTGATAGTGAAGGTGTACACTTTTGGGGTGGGACAAATGTGTAGGGAATGAGGGTCTGTGGGCTGTGGGCGTAAGTGGTTCATGGGAGAAAATCCGTCATGTTGATCTGTTCAAATTTCTTGTTGTCCTTGCCAAGCCTAGGAATCCCTTGCCGATGGAGTTTAGTTCCAGCTCAGGGGTGACCCATTGTTGAGTGTGATGAGCAGTGTGGTCTAAGGACGAGAGTTTCGTTGAAGGTATGAACGCAATTGGTGGTCATATGTTAAAAGATAAGTACCAAACCCCTCTTCTCTGTATGATGTGTATCTTGAAATCAAGTTATAATGTTATTAGAATTGTCTGTATATATTGCTTGTATGTTTAATGTTGTTTCCACATGAATAAGTATATGAACATAATGTTATAACTTTTTAAATTTCATTACATAGATATGCATATAAATATATATGGTAGAGGAGCATGAAATTTATTCGGGGGCATGGCCTAGCCTATTGATTTAAGGCCGAGGATGTGTCAAAATGGTATCATAGTAGAAAAGAAAAGATATAGTTGATTGGGTAGCATTACCTGGCATAGGTTGATGATCGGGGACATCATGGTATGCCAATCTAAGTAAGTGTTATTTTTATCAATAAAAAATCCATTACTTGGGGCACATTATTTCAAAACATGGTATAGCAGTAGACCCTGAAAAGATTGAAGCCATTAGAGGATGGCCGATGCCCAGGAATGTTTCAGAAGTCAGATATTTTATGGGGTTAGTTGGTTATTATAGAATATTTATAGAAGGGTTCTCTAAGATTTCTCATCTCATCACTTCTTTGTAAAACAAGGGAATTAAATTTGATTGGATAGAAAAGTGTGAAGAAAATTTTAATTCGTTGAAGGAATTACTTACTAGTGCCCCTATTTTGAAGATTGTTGACCCAAATGAAAGTTTTTTGGTATGTATAGATGCATGCAAGGAAGGACTTGGTGGAGTCGTCACTCAAAATGGACATGTCATTTCTTATGAGTCTAGGAAGATTAAAGAGCATGAGAGGAACTATGCCACGCATGACTTGGAGCTTGCTGCAATTGTTAATGCATTGAAGATGTGGAGGCATTATCTCATGGGAAAGAGATTTTAATTAAGAATAAACCACAATGGTCTTAAGTATTTTTATGAACAACCAAATTTGATGCCAGGAAAACAAGATGGCTAGAATTTTTAATTGAATATGACTTTGATATCAATCATATCAAAGGAAAAGAAAATAAATTTGTCGATGCACTTAGTAGAAGAGTGAATCTCATGCATGCTACAACAGTCAGTATGAATCAGTCAGAATTGAAGAGAAGAATTTTAGATGTTGTTGTTATAGATAATCATTACCTACATGTAAAGGAAATATTACAACAAGGAGATGTACAACAGAAAGTGAAAGTGTATGAGATAAAGGAATATGGACTACTTATGCATAAAAATAGAATTTATGTTCCTAGTTCCAGAGAACTTAGGAATTTGGTATTAATGGAGATGCATAATGTTCCATATGTTGGACATCCTGGTTACCAGAAAACAATTACAACAGTAAGAAGCCAATTCTTTTGGCTGGGGATGAAAAAGGATGTTGTTGATTACATCACCAAATGTATGGAATGTCATAGAGTAAAGGCTGAGCATAGACACCCAACGGGTTTGATACAACCATTACCGATTCCAGAGAAGAAATGGGAAGTGATAACCATTGATTTTATAAATAAATTGCCCAGGACAACAAGACAACATGATTCAATCATGGTAGTGGCTGATAAATTGACAAAGGATGCTCATTGTGTTCCTGTAAAAACAACTCATACCACAGCTAATACTGCAAAAATTTATATGAAGGAAATTGCTAGGTTGCATGGGATACCTTGGACAATTGTCTCAGACAGAGACACTAAGTTTACTTCAAATTTATGGAAAGGATTATTTAAAGAATTTGGTACAAATCTAAAATTTAGCAAAACATACCATTTGTAATCAGATGGGAAGACAAAAAGGGTCAACTGAGTAATTGAAGACATGTTAAGAATGTATGTGATGGATAAGCTGTCTAAGTGGGAAGATTACCTACACTTGGTTGAGTTTGCCTATAATAATGGGTATTGAGCTTCATTGAAGATAAGACCATTTGAATACTTGTATGGTAGAAAATGAAGTACTTTAGTAAGTTGGGAAAACCCAATAGACAGAGTGGTACTTGGGCCAGAGTTGCTCAAGGAAATGGAAGACCGAATGGTTAAGACTAAGTAGAATTTAAAAGCAGCTCAAGATAGACAGAAGATTTATCCCAACAAGAATAGGACAGCAAGAGAATTTAAAGTAGGATAGCATGTGATTTTGAAAGTAAATCCCAAGAAGATCTCTTTCAAGTTGGATAGTTGTACAAAGCTAACAACCAGATTATGTGGTCCATTTGAGATATTGGACAAAATAGGGCTAGTTGCATACATGCTTGCATTTCATGTTTCCATGAATGTGCATAATGTATTTCATGTCTCTTTTCTAAAGAAATATGTACATGATCCTGAACATGTTATTGATTGGCATCTAATTCAGGTAGAGACAGAGGGAGACTTCCAAGTCCAGCCAGTGCGAATATTGGACAAAAAAGTCAAAATGCTTGAGAATTGAGTTATAGAGCTAGAAAAAGTTCATTGGATCTGATACAGTCTTGAAGATGCTACCTGGGAGCATGAAGATGCCATGCGGAGAAAGTATCCACAACTTTTTGAATAAATTTTGGAATTATGATTCTTTTTTTGTATATGCACTGAGGACAGTGCCAAAATAAGGGGGAGGGGATGTAACACCCCAGGTTTTGAGCCCCATATTAAATAATGTATTGTTACATTGTTGAGAAGCCAGATTTCCCAAACAATTATGAAAAGTCCAGTGTGCCTAATAAATGTAATGTTTTGATCATTATTAATAATAAATACATCATTAGTTGCTAGACGAACAAGGACTAGAGTTATAGGGGGCTATGATTCCACAAGAGAGGGGGCTTGAGGGGATAAGTGATAATTTATTTTATATTACCCATTTTGTGTAATGGGGGGGAAATCAATTACGTGAGCTCTTGGGGGAAGGCCAAGAGGTTCTTGATCCCAACGAATTACAAAAATCCATCCTTAGTGTGTGGAAAGGGTTCTCTAGTTGGTTAATTCTCTCCTTTGTTTTGGTCATTCACTCACTCTCATTCCAATCCCCATTCTGGTGTTGTTGTTGGTCGCCTCACGCATTCATTCACCTGATTTTTTCACTATTCATCCTCTCTCATGGATTCTAGACTCCATTCGTTTCTATCACCCACTCATCTTTCCTCATTTTTGTGTCTTGTCTTAGGAAAGGAAACCAGACCATTGAAGAACAACCATGGTATTGTTGGATGTATATATTTCTTGTGTAATCCAACGATTCTTTGAGGCCTGCATGTCTGATATGCTTGCATGTGTTCAAATTTGCTCACATCTGCGAGTATTGAGAGTCCCAACATGGAAATTCTGGACCAACTTCATTGGATCCGTGGAAGGAGAAGGACTTCCTGAGGGACTGTGTGGCAGATAAGGGTGGAGGTACATTTCTATTGGGTGGTGCAGGCTGGGTAAAAGAGACTTGGGTAATTGGATTGTTGTGAGTGTTGGATAATCTTGTGAGATCTTGAGTGATGACTGGTTTGGGAAGCCAAGTAACACTCTGGAACCATCCTTGTGGATTCATAGCCCTGGCTCGAGGGTGGCATTGTTGTTGAGACTTGGAACAACAATGTCTATGGTTGGGTGGAACGTCCTTGGTCTGTATCCAGTTGGTGTCTTATTTTATAAAATATAAGTTCTCTCTGTTATGGTTTCCTTTGCTTGTGTATTTATTTTCATTGCATATTAAATGATTATATCTGAGATTTGTACTTACAATATGCATGTTTGCTAGTTAATGTTGTGCATGGTATATTGTGCATGTATTTTATGTTGTAGTATGAATCTTGATCATTGCATGTATGTATTTCATGCTTCTTTATTAATTAATTGTTATCAGAGATTCAAAATCAGCCAAGAGGTGTGTTCTTGGTGTGGCATGCCCATCCTGTGGGAGGCTGGGTATGTTATAGATTCATAACAATGCACAATCGTAGTGGCATTTCCTGGCTTAGGTGGTTGGGGACGTTACATCTTGTATTCAACACATGATCAAATTCTAGGATAGAGGCTATCTAGCCTATGTTTGCGTAGAAATGTAGTGGGATCACTACTTCTTGACCATAGACTAGTTTAAAGGGAGTCTGACCAGTCGATATTTTGTATGTTGTTCTATATGCCCACAATGTGGTTGGAATTTTGTCATCCCAATCATCTCTATCAAGTTCACATATTTTCTTCAGGCCCTTATGTAGTGTTTTGTTAAAAGACTCGATCACTCCATTAGCTTGTGAGTGATATGTAGTTGTTTTTCTATAGGCAATCATGAATTTATTCAACAATACTTCAATTGTACTATTGATGAAGTGGGTTCCTTGATCACTTATTATTGTTAAGGGACAAATGAATATGGATCTATATTTTCAGAAAAAAAATTGTAGTTGTTTCCTTTGTACAGTTCTCGACTAGTTCTACTTCTTCCCACTTTGTTAGGTATTCAACAACTGTAATAATGTATTTTTCTCCCAACCATTTTCTCTTTTTGGGAAAGGACTGAAAAAATCAATAGCCCATATTTGAAATGGTAAACTAGGGTTTACCGAGTGCAAGGGAATTTTTTTCTTCCACAATGGTTGCCCTAAAATTTGACACTTGTCACATTTATTTACTTGTTCTCAATAGTATTTATGTAAATTCAATCACCAAAGACCGTCTTGAAGGGTTTTCCTAGTTGTTGTATCGGCTTGAAAGTGACCTTCCAATGGGCTTGCATGTATGATGTATTCTCATTCATGCTCTAATGCACATATTCATAGAATGTCGTTTATTCCTAGCCTGTAAAAATATCCATTCATGAGAGTGAATGGTGCAACTTTCATGGCTAGGATTTTTCATTTATTGGCTGGGAGATATTAGGTGCTTTCCCTTCTTCTAGAAAGTTTGAAATTTCTTCTAATTCTTTGGGAACAACTTCAACTCTGAATAGATTTGCATTTGGTAAATCATCATCTATCCTTGTCGGATCTTCCCCTCTTTCGAGTCGGGATAGATGGTCCGGGTTGATATTCTTTTTTCCCAGTCAGACTACCACTTAGAAGTCGAATTCTTGAAAGAGTAGTGGCCATCAATAAATTTTCCCTTGATGGATTGGTTTATTAACTATATATTTCAATGCTTGATGGTCTATGAAAAATGTAAAGGGATTCACTAATAGATAGTGTCAAAATTTTTGCAGAGAAAAAATCATTTCTAAGGCTTCTCGTTCGGTTTTTGAATAATTCCTTTCTGCTTTATTTAGTTTTCGACTAGCTTATGCATTTGGGTGGTCAACCATGTCATCCTATGACTGGTCTAATATCATGCCAACAATGACATTTGAGGCATCGACATGGACATGAAATTTATGTGACCATTCTGGAAGTCATAGGATGGGAACTTCTACTAATTTTGTTTTTAATAGTTTGAAATATTTGTCACATTTCTGGCTCCACTAGAACTCAAATTCTTTCCTTAAAATCTCATTGATTGGGAACGTGATGTCAGAGTAGTGTCAGATGAAACTTTTGTAGTACCCCTTATGTGTAAGGAAGATTTTGATTTGTTTCTTTTTGAATGGTGGTTTCAAGTCGAGGATAATTTCAATTTTGGCCATGTCGAATTTTATCCCATCCTTGCATACAATATGGCCCAACAGATCTAGGAGGATCTGTGATCGCTAAAAAATAAGCAGTCTCAAATGCTAAAACATATGGCATTTTTTCATAGGTATCAACGAGAGATTTCCAACAACATGTGAATTTCCTCAAATGACCGTCGTATGAGGAAGATATCACAATTTGAATTTTTGGTGAAACAAGAGAAAATGGAAAAATGGGCGTGCCACGTGGTAGGTCCACAGGCTGCCATATGGCCATCCATACAACTGACTTGGCATATGATGACATCAACATGTTGAAATGGAAACACAAGAGGCTACTATGTGGCATCCAGAAATGGTTGATTTATCACCTAGTTGGACCAATAATCAACTACCACATGCCATCCATATGGATGACGTGGTAGTCCCATCAACAGTTCAATCATGAAACCATACGCCTAGTGGGCAGGTGACGAGGTGGGTTGCTAGAGCTTCACATGACAAGGTTATGAGTTGGAAGATGTGGCCAATGGGAGGTTTCCATGTGGACTAATTGAGAGATTCCACTTGTCACCTTCGAGAAGGCCAATGAGGGATGGGGGTTGAAACATTTGGTCCCATCCCACCAAATATGGAAAATTCCACCAAATCTGGCAAAACCCACCAAATTTGGAAAATCGTGCCTATTTAAACTGACATGCAAATCAATGAAAAAGGTCATTTTGGCACACAAATTGATGAAGAGTATGGATCTTATAGGGTTGTTGGCACAGTCTTTGAGTTTTTTCTAAGGTGAGGTCTCAAGAGCCTTTTCAGAAGTATATTGACTTTATACTCAAAAGTTTTAGAATTTAGAGAAGAGTTCAAATCCGACCTCTATTTTTGAGTTGGAGAAATCGATCTATAGGAGGTATTCATAGATTTTGTTGTCGAGCCAAGTATAGAAGAGTCTATACTCTAAAGTCTCATAAATTACTGTAGAATCCAATGGTGGTTTCTATTTTTGTTTTTTAGTTGCAAAACTGAAAGTTGATTTTAGAAGTTGAATTATAATCCTTTCTTTGTATTATTTCATCATTTTGAGATTAATGAAGAGCGATCTCATTGTTGGGAGTGGACCCGAATATGTAGCGAGGATGTATGGTGAACTATGTTATCAATTTTTGTTTTGATTGCATTCATATTGTTCTCTTTGATATCTTCTTTACATCTCACAAATTCACTTATGAAGAATCAATTAAGAAAGTTGATGTTCATAAGTCTAAGAGTTTAGTTAAATGAAGCAATCCACATAACATTGCAAAGAATAGTGTCAATTTAAAGATCCTAGAGACTAAAAAAAGTTTTTTTATCAATAAAGGGCTAACGGTTGAATTGGTAACTTAAGATTTTCAGATCAAGTGGTATCAGAGCAGGTTTCATAGGTGGATGCTCACCAAATCTATACTCAAGAAAGGAGTAGGTCAACTTGAGTATCATAATCCTGAAATTAGTTCAAGGAACTTCACTCAAAGAGGAGAGATGGCTTCACCAAGAAGTATAAGTCCTTACGACTCTGAAGATTATTTCTTTGAGGAATTTAATTTGATGAAAGCCATGGTGGAAGAGATTTACAATGAAAGAGGGAAACAAAGAGGAGAAGGTGAATCTTGGGTAAAATAAGGAGGAGTTGAAGGTGGTGGATATTCAAGACCTTCTTCACCATCATCATCATCATCTACTGATGGTACAAGTTAAAATTCTTCCAAGAATAAGAATTCTAAAAATCCTTCTCATTCTAATGATATGCCATTACTAAAGTTAGATGTTAAATTTGATTTTCCTATTTATGATGGATAATTAAATGAAACAAAGTTGGACCACTAGGTAAAGCAGATAGAAGTCTACTGCAGGGTGGAAAATATCAAACAAGACACTTCAAAGATTCCATTGGATACTCTCCACATGGGTGGTATAGCTCTAATTTGGTGGGAGAGTCTAACTCAAGAAGATCTATTACAACATGGTTAAACCATTTCCTCTTGGGTTGAATTCATTTCTGCATTGAGAAAGAAATTATATCCTTTGGAATGTACTCAAACATATATGTTTGAATAGTTACATATAAGACAATTAAAATGGAAAAATGTTCAAGATTATACACAAGAATTTAAGAAGAAGGATTTAGCATTGGAAATTCCATTACACACTCATGAAACTCTTCTTAAATACATTGGTGGTTTACATTATTATCTTCACCATATTATTTTGATGTTTAATCCTATTAATATTGATGAAGTGTCAGTACAATCTACTCATCTTGAATCTAGAAAAGGTAAACAAGGTATGGAGAATGTGTTGGAAGGAAAGGAGAAGGGTAAGAAGGAAACCAGAATAAATAAATTTAAAGAGAAACATACATGTTCCCATTGTGGTAATAAGGGACATGAGGAGGACAAGTATTAGAAGATGCATCCTAAATTGCTACCAAAGAAGTTTCAGAACAAGGAGGAACAAACGAATGTTGCTATAGTGCAATAGGAATTAGGGTCAGATTCAGGTGATGAGACAATGATTGTCTCTACGGGTGTCAAAGGTATATCATTTGTTAGTTCAATTTATATTATTCAATCTTCTAAGTTTGAAGATGACGATAAGAAATGAAATGAGCTTTTCTATGTAAGAGTCATAGTGAAGCACACAAAGGTAGATACTTTGTTTGACAATGGCTCTCAAGTTAATTTGATTTCAGAAGCAATTGTTAGGGAGTTTGGATTAAAGATTGAACCTCATAAGAAGCCTTACCCTTTGGTTGGGTACAAAAGGGCACTCAATTAAAAGTAACTAGATAGTGTACACTTAAGTTTGCAATTTCTTCCAAGTTTATCGATGAGGTTGTATTAGATATTTTCCCTCTTGACATATGAAGAATAGTCTTGGGTATCCCCTATCTATATGATCTAAAAACCATATTCTATCATGAAGAAAATAAATATCATATTTTCAAGGATAAGGTTGAATATATTGTTAAATCTCATAATATTAAGACTAATAAATCTCTAGTGAGTATAGGACAAATAAATAGACTTTTCAATGCTAGCAAATATTTTGTTCTCCAACTTGAGAAACAAAGAGATCAAGATGTATTAGATGTTTCTCTAGGTTTTGATCTAGGTCATCACCATGAATTGGTGAATTCATTTTCTGAAATTGTTCAGAAGATAAAGTAGTTTGTTGATTCATTTCCTTTTGGCAAAAATGTATTATGTATTATTGCTAGTTAGTTGTTTATGGTCAATAGGCATGATAGTGAATGCAAGAGAATGTGGAAGTAGGTAAATGAATGTTTATATCAACAATATAATTGTTGTTATTAACATGGTTGGACATTTTGTTGTGATACCAAGTTTTCAATATCCAGTCATGATGAGTGGATTATGGAGAAGTGGGGAGGCAATACCCTTGATTGATGAATAAAGTATTTTGGAGGTCCAAAAGATTCCCAGTGGGAAGGAATGATCTAGGAGGATATGTGATCCCTAAAAATAAACATTCTCAATTGCTAAAATAGATGGCATCGTTGCATAGGGTTCAACGAGAGATTTCCAACAGTGCATGAATCACCTCAAATAGACATCATATGAGGAAGATATTGTAGGTTGAAGTTTCGGTGAAACGATAGAAAATGGAAAAATGAGGGTGCCATGTGGAAGGCCCACATGCTTCCATGTGGCCATCAGTACAAATGACTTGGCATAGGATGATGTCAGCATGAAAACATGACATCACGAGAGGTTTCCATGTTGGACCAATAATTGGTTGTCATGTGGAATCTGTATGGATGACATGGAGTCATGTCAACAACCTAGTTAGTAGACCGTATGCCCAGTTGGAAGGTGATGTGGTGGGCTCCTAGAGTTCCATGTGGCAGGGTAGTGAGTTGGTAGAGGCATCCAATGAGAGGCTTCCATGTGGACCAATTGGGAGGTTCCATGTGGCACCTTCAAGAAGGACAATGAGGCCTAGGGGTCGAAACATTTGGCCCCATCCCACCAAATTTGGAAAATTCCACCAAATCTGGAAAAACCCACCAAATATGGAAAATCATGCCTATTTAAAATGACATGTAAATGGATGTGAAAGATAGTTTTGGCACACAAATCGATGCATATTATGAATCTGATAGGGTTTCTAGTGTAGTATTGGAGTTTGTGTCGAGGGGAGGTCCCGAGAGCCTGTTCAGAAGTATAACAAATTTATACTCAAAAGTTCCAGAATTTTGAAAGGAATTCAAATCCGACCTCAACTTCTGAGTTGGACCAACCTATTTGAAGGAGGTATTCAAAGATTTTGTTGTCGAGCCATGTATAGCATAGTTTATACTATAAAGTCTTAGAAATTATTGTAGAATCCAATGGTGGTTTCTATTTTTGTTTCTGAGTTGCATAATTGAAAGATGATTTCATAAGTTGAATTGTAAGCCTTTCTTTGTATTTTTTCAACATTTTAAGATTAATTAAGAGTGGTCTCACTATTGGGAATGGACCCAAAGATGTAGCACGATGTCTGGGAACTTTGTTATCAAGTTTTTTTGTGCTTGTGTTGATATTGTTCTCTTTGATCTCTTCTTTACATCTCACAAATTCACTTATGAAGAATGAATTAAGAAAGTTGATGTTCATAAGTCTAAGATTTTAGTTAAATGAAGAAATCCACAAAACATTTCAAAGCGCACTGTCAATTTAAATATCTTGGAAACCAAAAAATATTTGTTATCAATAAAGGACTGATGGTTGAATTGGTAACTTAATATTTTCAAATCACCACAGTATTCCTATGGGTGTGGTGAAGATGCACTTTTTTATGTTTAAAGACAATTGGATTTTCCTGCATCTTTCCAACATCATTCATAACCATTGGATGTGGTATTTTAGTATGATGTAGATCGTCCAATCGTTGAAATACACAACCATTGTTTTATAAATATATTCTTGAAATTCCTTTACCACTATCCTAGAGAATACTCTTAGGGAGTTTTTGATGAAAAATGACATAACTTTTTATGCGAATGTTCTGAATTCAGAATTGAATGTAGTTTTTTGTTGGTATTACTTTTCTATAAGTACTTGATTATATCCGGAGAATGCATCAGTGAATGAGTAACATTCATGTCTTTCTACTTCATTAATAATCTCATCAACAAATGGTATCGGGAATGGATTAGTCACTCTGAGTTTATTCAATCCACAGAAGTCGACATAGATTCTTAAATTATTTGGGTCATGCTTCTTGGGATGCATAACCACAGGGCTTTCCCATTCTGACTTTTCAATCGGCTATATAATGCCAACAACTAGCATTACTTCAATTTATTTTTGGACAATGGGATTGTATTTGTGTGCTAACGTATATGACCTTTTTTTGACAAGTTTGGCGCTAGGAATGAGGTCAATTTTCATTTCACCCATATCTTGTACCAATCCTTTGAGGTATTTGTAGTCGTGTGCAAAGACATATTGGCATTATTTTAGTAGGTTAACAATTTCCATGGTTTTCTTGTCGGACCAATAGTCACCAATTCTAGACATTTTTGGTTGATCATCTATTGATATGTCAAATTCTTTGGGTTCAATTTCCACATCCATCTATTTAGGTTCTTTTGAATCATCCAATTAGCATTCTCCTTCCACTACTTGATTATAAATCGAAAGGAAATTGGGGTTTTCTTTATCGTCTTTCTCTTTCTTTTCTTCCTTAGTCATGAAGTACATTGTTTTTACATAGTTTTGTACTCCTGGATGATTTTTCTTCCATTGAAAGCTTTATCCCTGAAAAGGTATGTTTTCCATGCATATTCAATGAGCTTGTTGGACAAATGAGAGGGGGGTGGGGGAGGGGGTGAATCAATTGTTATCGAGCTTAAACAATTATGCTTATTTTAACCTCTTTGCAGAGCACTGAATGACAATCACAATAATGTAGGGAAGTAAGCAATAGAACATTCAACATCATTCACACATATGAAATATATAGAGACAGATATTTTCTGAGGAAACCCATAAAGGGTAAAAACCTCTTCTTCTTTATATGATAAGCAATCTTTACATTCTGTACATTATCATACTTATGAGCACCAACTCATAATGAGGCTACAACCTCTATTTTTCAAGTTGCTACTTGCTGAGAGCACCAACTCTTTGGATTCTCTAGCACCCACTAGAAGGAAGCACCGACTCCCTAGTTTCTCTAGCACCCACTAGAAGGAAGCACCAACTCCCTAAGAGTTCCAGCACCAACTGGATGGAAGCACCAACTTCTAGTTACACAAGCACCAACCTGTATATCAAAGAACCAATGTTCTGCCTTGCACCACCCTGCCACCCTTGTTTTTCTGACTGTAACCAAGTGGAAGCTACAACTCCCTATGTTCAAGCACCCACTTGAACCTCTGACGACAATAGTCCTCCCTAGAACCTCCCTACCACCCTAAAATATAAAGTTTGTTATATATAAATTTATCACAGTGATACTATATTTATCAATGGCTTACCGGTCTCATCACTGTTCTACTACATTGCTTTTTTCTACTTGCATCAGTCTCTTCCTGCACACTCTCCTTACGCTTTATGTTCTTATGCCTTTTATGCTCTATGTGCCATGTCTCTTCTATGCACCATTCCTCTTCTGTACATTTCAGTTGCTGCACACTGCCTCCTTCTACATGCCTCAATCACTCTCAACTGCACTGGTCTCTTCTTTGTCCTGCATTCTTATTGTCTCTATGCACCTTGTGCATGCTATATGCGCCAATTCTTCTGCATGCTCTCCTCCACGCCATTGTACTCCACATCAAGATATTCACTGCCACTCCACCTTGCCACCGCTTCACTCCCTTGAGCATCCACACACTCTCTTTGTTCTACATGTTCTACTCGTGTCGAGTCCTCTTCCTAATCATCATGGCAATTCCTCAGCTTTTCTAGCGGTTATACCCATGCATTAATCATCACTGGGTGTTATGCTAAGATTCCTTAGCCTATCTACAAGTCGAGACTCTTCGTCTTCTCTATCATCGTCGAGCTCGTCCTCTCTGTTGCAGTTATAGACTTCAACGCTCTTCCAACTGTCAATCGCCTCTATGAACAGTCTTCATTCCACTGGCAGATGCCTTGAGACTCTTCAGCTCCTCTGGCAATCACATTGAGGCCTCTTCAAGTCCTTTGGAAGAAACCATCAGTGGTTTCTAGCAGTTACAGTGTGAACCTTGAAATGGAGCCTAGCTATGCTAGCTCCTTCCACTTACGTGACCACCGACGGTGACCACCGGCTACATCGTCATTTTGGCATTTTGGCATTCGACATTTCGACATTTCTGTGATGAAGTGTCTCGACACTCCAAGTCACGATCCCCGAAATGGAGCTTGGTTGCTCTAGCTCCTTCCTCCATATTCTGCAGATGTGACCACTGGCTGTGACCACAGCCTTATTCAAAAACATATTTCGCACTTTCTCATTTCAGGGATTCAATGATGAGTCATCTCGACTCTCCATGTCACGAGCTCTGAAATAGAGCATGGATTCTATAGCTCTGCTCTCCAGCTCTCAACAATGTGACCATGAGATATGACCACTCTCCAATCAAACAAGCACTTTTCTCTCTAGATCAACGGTTCACGATCCGTGGTGATCGGACGACTATCCTCTGCCCTGAGACTTTGGGGGAGTGATGAAGATAAAAATCCCGAAGAAAAACTCCTGGTGTGAGGTCACTCTTGCATCACTCGATGACATTTCATGACCCAAGTGGCTGCCATGTGTCACTCTGAATTATGATTTAGAAACTTCACGAGCCTTCGTCGTGCCTGATTCGGGATTTCTGCCTTTTGCATTTCGCAACTTCGGGACTCCTGTGATGAAGAGTCTCGACTCTTGACTCCTCCAACTCCCGGTATCCGAAACCTTTGTTGATGTGCCTGTTTTGGGATTTCAGCATTTTGCATTTCGCAACTTCGGGACTCCTGTGATGAAGAGTCTTGACTCTTGACTCCTCCAACTCCCAGTATTAGAAACCTTTGTTGATGTGCCTATTTTGGGATTTCGGCGTTTCACATTTCGCGACTTCAGGAGTCATATGATGAAGAGTCTCGACTCTTGACTCCTCCAACTCTTGGTATCCGAAACCTTTGTTGATGTGCCTATTTCAGGATTTCATCATTTCGCATTTTGCAACTTCGGGACTCCCGTGATGAAGAGTCTCGACTCTTGACTCCTCCAACTCCTAGTATCTGAAACTTTGAAATGGAGTTTACGCTTCTGATCTTTCCATGCCATCATCATTGTTGATCTTCCTTGCCTTCCTGTTTGCCATCAAATGAACAAGCACACTCTTGCACTCTGCGTGCACCTCTGCACTATCTCTTCTGGTCTTCACGAGCTTGCTCTGCTGCGTCTCTCCAAAATACTTCTGGTGCCCACCTGGCACATTATACCTATACTCAAGCCATCATCGCTGCTATACTTTCCATCAATGACAAGCATATGCTACCTGTAAAACATGCCAACAGAGCTATGATATTATTTGGATATGTGTTGATATTAAGTTACAAGTCGAAGTCGAGCCTGTTTCGACTTTAGATTTTCCTTTTTTCGGAATCTCCTATGGACTTGGTTTTCCTAAGAAAGATTTGATCTCTCTTGTTGCATCCTACAACATTGTCTCTTCAGGTTTGAATTCAAAGTATTTGAGGAAGTTAGTTTTTATTTCATTCCATTCAAATGTGTGTTCACACACTTCCTCAATTTTATACCATTTTTGGGGTATGTCATCCAATGTTTTTGGAAACATGTGAGGCTATACTCTATCATCTCTATAGCCTACTTTCCTACATTCCTTCTCACATTGTTGGATGTGAATGACTAGGTTGAACCCATGTTTAAAAGTCGGGATGTCAATATTGGATGAGAGTATTTTCCCACTAAATGTTTCGACAACGTAAAGAGTGGCACTGTTCCATTTTTGTAATCAAGGTTCATGTGTCTCCCACCATTGAGCGGCTTGGCCTGTCAAGGATTCGACTAGAATTTACACTCTCCCCTAATCTCTGACTAACTTGGAAACCTCTTCAACATGAATTGTTGGAAGGTTTATTTCACTAAACCACATAGGGTGCTTCATGTGTGACTATATTAGAATTAGTGTTGGTGTCTTCTTGAGATTTCTTTCAGCCACAATAGGTACCACTTATACTGAGAAGCATGATTTGGATCACCTTGTTGGTATCGCTTCTATCAAACAACACTCTTTTGCTTGTGCTTCATAGTTTTCCATTTTCCAATTATATAATTTTGTATCTGAGTTATGTCCTATTGACAATGGAGATCTGACTAGGATTTCTCCTTCACTATTTGGCCTGACATTATCATTTTTCTCATTCATTACTTGGTATATTTGTCTAGATTCGTGAGCTTCATCCCATGTCTTAACCCATGGTTTTCCTTCTTTGGGGTCTAGTGGAATTTTGATTTTTCTTCCACTTCCTTTCAACTTGATTCTGTCTCTCTTGAGTGAGATTTTAGATTTCATATTCTGACCCCAAGGTTGTCTGACTAATATAGGGTAGGAAGGAATGTCTTCGACTAGATTGATTACTGCAAAATCGAATCACATGAGAATTCCCATTATAGATTTTATTACACTTTTAAGCGTTCCAATTGGTTCAATGAACCTATGATATGCTAACTTAAAGAAATTCATTGTAGGATGAAGCAGAGGTTTCCCGAGTCAGATCAATGTTTCTCTTGGTAGGATCTTTACTTGAGATCCGACGTCGACTAGTACATGTTTTATCAAATGTCTATCGATTTCAAGGTTGACTTATGGGTCAAAGTTGTTTGTTTGTATTTCCTATGATAACTGGTGAAAATTTTTTATTGGTCTTTGATATTCTTTATATTCTCTCAAAATGGTCAATAAGTCGATCAAATGACCGATTGATTATTTCTCTTTCAATAATTGTAGAAATTCCTCTAGCGTAGTTTCTAAAATATTCTCATGTCCTCCCTTGTTGGTTTTGTCCTAGTTGATATTTCTAAATAATTCCATTGCTTCCCTCATTAGTTTTTCTTCATATTCATGGTTAGGATATGTATTTCGACCTCCTCTTTGTCAATTTGGTGGTTATGGAAAAATGTCCTCACCAACTCCCAAGTGTGTTACCACATGGAGGTTCTACAAATTAAAAATATCATGTTTTGGCACTATGTGCAAGAGATTTACATTTATTTTGTTCATTACTTTTTCAAGCATTATCGGATAGTCTTTGAGTGAGTGGTCTCCCACTACATAGATGTTACAAAACTTGAGATCTTTTTTGTCTTTTATTGGGAAATATGGACTAATGTGGTCCTCTTTCCAAAAGGTGAAGCAGTAATAACATCCTTGGCCTCGTCCTCTGCCTAGGTTGCCTCATCCTCCTTGTCCATGACCTTGATAGCCTCTGTTGTAAAAAATATTGAAATTTTGGCTTTCACTCACTTAGGAGAATGAATGGAAGCATTGGCAGTGGAACGAACATATACACCGAGCATTAAGCCACATGGAGAAAAAGCTCACCTGTTCGGGTTTTTTGCCATCGGGGATTTGGTCGACGCATATATCCTAATAACTACAACCCTGATCCTCGAATTCACTAAAGTATTAAAGGATAACCCTGGTTAATTAAAGAATAAGAAAGATTAATGTTGATAACTCTCATCGGGATTTCGCGACTCAAGTTGCCTTCGTTTTTTAAGTTTCAAGTTTGCAATTTTCGAAACCTCGAAAGCATGTGTTTTAATTGTGCTTAATCAAAAATATAAGAGTGTTTTAACTTTTAATCAATCCCATCGCAATTTCGCGATTCAAGATTTCTTGCATCAAGTGTTATCGAAGTCCTGACACTTAAATCCATGAAAGGTTAAAGATTAATTGCTAATCGTGATTAATTAAGAGATTAAGACAAATGATTATTGCCTAATTAATCCCATCACGATTTTGTGATTCAGGATTTCTTGCATGTCATAACTCTTGAAGACATGATACCCAAAAACCGAAAACCCAAAAACTCAAAATCGGGACTCCAGTGATATGCAAAAAATGGCCTTCGGAAAAAAAAAAAAAACATTTTTCTCAACCTTAGGGAGGCCATTTTCCGCATTCGAATAGTCTATCAACATCTACAGATCCTAATATTTCCAGTGGTTTCTTCAGAATTTCATTTGGATCTTTTGAAGGAAGTCAAAAGTCCCTCGCAATATGAGGTTCATTTTTAGAAATGTGGCATTTTTTTACTGTGTTGAGTCATCATATTCAAATGATGATTCTGAGCGACTGGAGGATCATTTTGAGAAAACATCGGAGGTTTTTGTGCCTAACACATTGAATATAAAAAGACTCTCTCATTTTTTCTATAGGTGTCACAGATTAGGAGAATTGAATCCATCTCCGAGCCCTAATTTTTTGGATCTCATATTTTCCTGTTTTGACACATGTTTGTAAAATGCAAATATGAGGAAAATGAAAATGGATCTCATGGAAATGAGAGAGGTTTTTTCTCATAATAAATAGATGCAAAAAATTCTCTTTCAGTTTATACACATATGTCGTTATTCGAGAGATACATAGCCGTAACCGCAGCCCTAGGTTTCAATAGTTTGGCCCATTTTCTATGGCAGAAACTTTCAAGAATTGGTTGTAACTATTGTATCTTTTAGATTAGAGAGGATTTCGACCTCAATACATATATGAGGAATATTTGTAAAAGAGTGAGAGAGGAGTAGTATTCCTGAGCTGTAGCACTTGTTATCATGTTTAATAAAAGAGTGCAAAACATTTTCGATCTATATCAAAGATTCTTGTGATTTTGATTGCAGAGAATGTATTATTGCTTCATTTTCACATCATTTCACTTGGTTTTATTTCCATTTTCTTCCCGATTTGTAACTATGTTTGTAATGGAATTCATCTATTTGTTAGATGCTCTGTTGCTGGACAGGTTATAGGTTGCTTCTTGCAGAGATATGAAGGTTCAAAATTCATCCTCGCTAGATGCTCTATCCCAACTATCTCTTTCCACTGATTTATGCTTGGAATTTACTCATTGCTAAGTGCTCCTTGCATTTTGATATGTTTTCTCTTTATTTTGCTGCCATACTTTTTATAAATCCTTCCCTCTATAATCAGCTTCTATCTTGCCTCTGCTCCATAGATTTCCATTGTCGAAACACTCTTATTACTTGCTTGATCATTTGACTCCATGCCCAATGAACTACTTTTCGGTCCAACCCATCAACCCTAAAAACCCAAAACTTCTTGTTACCCATAGATCTACCCACTGTTAAGCCTATTGAATATCCTATTGTGACATATTTTCAAGAGATCCCTCTCGGGTTGGAAGGGGCAGTCTCCAATCAAAAGTGGTTCAAGGTTATCTTAGAATTTACTTGCATGCAACCCAAGTCAAGTTCAAGTGACAAAATTTATTTCATTTAAAATGTGCTAAGGATTGGCTCTATTACAGCCTAGAACCAACTCTTGCGACAACATTTTCTGGTGCCATTGTTAGGGACAGAGGAAAGAAGTTATCTTCCCTGGGATACGAGAAAAAGTTCAAATCTATTTCTTGATGGTGAACAAGGGATAGGCGTTCAATTGGTTGTGATCATTCACCTGGCGACTCCTTGGTTCGAAGACTCTACATGATTCAGTGGAAAATCTGCTGGTCTCAAAATGTCAGATTTGTTCGCCGCTCGGATTGTTGCAAGGTTTACTCCTCTGGACTTTCAAAATGTTTATGGTTTTCTAAACACTGTTCCAGACATTAAAGTTTGGGAATATGTCCTTCCTAAATTTGGAGAATATGCAAACGACAATCCTGCCCAACACTTGTTTGAATTCCACAAGCTCATGGATGAATTAAATATACACCATGAAGATGTCCTCATGAAACTATTTATGTTTTTGTTAGAAAGAGATGCTAGACTCTAGTATAAATCTTTACCTCATTCCAGTATTCTTTCATTGAAATATTTTCACATACTTTTTCATCAGCATTGTAAAAGAATCTATTCAGTTGAAATACTTTTTGAAGATTGTTGTAATATAGAATTTATAAGACAAACAGATCAAACACATATTCTTGATGAGGAGGAAGAAACATCAAAAATTTCTCAAGTCGATGAAGATAATCAATATGAAGAAGAGTTGGTTGATAAAAAAGTAGGATATGATAGCTCTTGTGATCACATTCAAGAAGAAGATATTCAACGTCATGGTAAACATGCAGAAGAGAAAGAAAACAATAGTTTCTTGATCCAGAAATTGCATAGACCACCTCCTCCTTTAACAGAAGAAGAGATAGATATTCTCTTGAACATTCATGTTGCAACCCCTGGTTACATAGATCTGCAACATTCACATAGTCCTGAACATGTGAGTGAAACTTCTTCTATTACTGAAAATGAAAATCTAAGTTTAAATCATGACAACCATTGAACTTTAGAGGAAGTTAGTAAACCAATTTATGATGATGATTTTCGGCCAGAGGATCATCTTGTAGACACTGTTTTGTTTCATGAAGAAGATAGGGTTGTCATGTTTAATAACCTTGAAGAATGTTTGTTGTTCAAAGATACTTTAGACTATTATTTGGAGGAGGAGTGTGGATCTGAGATAGATAGCTTCACGATCGATATTCCTAGCATTTGTCTGACTGATGACACTCCTGAGTTATCTGATGAACCTATTTATGATGAATATCCAAAAGAACAAGAAGATCAGATTTATTTTTCACCACACAAGAAAATTTATAACAATCCTACTTTGTTTGATGAATGTGGTGAAAGTGTTTCTGAAGATGATGAGCAACAAGAAACTTTGGTTCAATAGGAAAGCAATCAGCAACATCATGAAAAAGATCAACCTATGTATGATAGCTACCAAGAAGATCTTTGGACAGCAGGTGAAGGACATAAGGAGGGGTTACTGAAACAATTGATCTCTCCTCCCTATTTAGTAACCATTGAGCGACAAACCAGTAAGTTTCAATGTGACATTTTTGCACCAATGGAAGAAAACATTTCCGACAACTTTCCCAACAGGAGGAAGTATGGATTAATTATGAAAGTGGTATATCTCTTCCCTTCTATGATCCAATAGCAGTTTATATGGAGTCAAAATGGGGGACTGAATTTTTTATTTCCAACTTCATGAAGTCTGAATTTCAAAACTATAAGTACCTGCTCCTAGGGCATGTTTTGAAATTTGCAGCTGCTCCTGTCATCCTTTTGCTCAAATATGGAAGTATAATTAAGTTTGTTATTCAGATACTCGCTTGGTTGATTTGGAAGTTTTCCTATACTTGAACAAGGCAGTGATATCGGTTAGAGTAGGTGATGTATATAAATAAGCTCAACTTTGAGCACTAGAGTACAACAATGGTTTTTAGTATGTTTCCAATTTAGTTTGGAATCTAGTTTTGTTTAAATAATTACGATTCCATAGCCCAATGAATGCATAAGAGGTTTTTTTTTTTCGGAAAGGTGCAAGTAAAGCGACGGAGTTCAGAGTTTGATAAGGATGATTTCAGGTCGCCCAATGGATGAAAGCACGTGGTCTACTATTCTTGGTTCTTTGTAGGAAAGCACCATCTCTTGATGGAGCCTCTGTTGTAACAAATATTGAAATTTTGGCTTTTGGTCACTTAGGAGAATGAATGGAAGCATTGGCAGTGGAACGACCACATACACTGAGCATTAAGCCACATGGAGAAAAAGCTCATGAGTCCAGGTTTTTTGTCGTTGGGGATTTGGTCGATGTAGATATCATAATAACTACAACCTCGATCCATGAATTCACTAAAGTATTAAAGGATAATCCAGGTTAATTAAAGAATAATAAAGATTAATGTTGACAAGTCTCATCGAGATTTCGCGACTCGAGCTGCCTTCGTGCTTTAAGTTTCAAGTTTGTGATTTTTGAAACCTTGAAAGCCCGTGTTTTAATCGTGCTTAATCACAAAGTTAAGAGTGTTTTAACTTTTAATCAATCCCATCGCAATTTCACGATTCAGGATTTCTTGCATCAAGTGTTATCGAAGTCCCAACACGTAAATCCATGAAAGGTTAAAGATTAATTGCTAATCGTGATTAATTAAGAGATTATAACAAATGATTATCGCCTAATTAATCCTATCACGATTTCAAGATTCATGATTCCTTGCATGTCATAACTCTTGAAGACATGATACCCAAAACCTCGAAACCCGAAAACCTGAAAACCCGAAATCAGGACTCCAGTCATATGCAAAAAATGACCTTRGGAAAAAAAAAACATTTTTCTTAGCCTTGGGGAGGCCATTTTCCGTGTTCGAATAGTCAATCGACATCTAAAGATCCAAATATTCCCATTGGTTTCTTCAGAATTTCATTTGGATCTTGTGAAAGCAGTCAAAAGTCCCCTGCAAGATGAGGTTTGTTTTTAGAAATGTGGTGTTTTTTACTATGTTGAGTCATTATTTTCAAATGATGATTCTGAGCGACTGGAGGATAATTTTGAGAAACGGTCGGAGGTTTTTGTGCCTAACACATCAAATATCAAAATAATCTCTCAGTTTTTCTACAGGTGTCATATATTGGGAGAATCAAATCCATCTTCGAGCCCTAATTTTTGGATCTCATATTTTCCTGTTTTGACACATGTTTGTAAAATGCAGATATGAGGCAAATGAAAATGGATCTCAGGGAACTGAGAGACATTGTTTCTCAGAATAAACATATGAACAAAAGGCTCTTTCAGTTTATACACATATGTCACTATTCGAGAGATACAGAGTTGTAACCACAGCCCTAGTTTTCGGCAGTTTGGCCCATTTTCTATGGCAGAAAATTTCAAGAACTGGTTGTAACTGTTGTTATCTTTTAGATTAGAGAGGATTTCGACCTCAATACATATATGAGTAATATTTGTAAAAGAGCGAGAGAGGAGTAGTACTCCTAGGCTGTAGCACGTGTTATCATGTTTAATAAAAGAGTGCAGAGCATTTTCAATCTATATCAGAGATTCTTGTGGTTTTGTTTACAAAGAATGTCTTATTGCTTCATTTTCACATCATTTCACTTGGTTTTATTTCCATTTTCTTCTATATTTGTAACTATGTTTGTAATGGAATTCATCTGTTTGTTAGATGCTCTATTGCTGGATAGGTTATAGGTTGTTTCTTGCAAAGATGTGAAGGTTCAAAATTCATCCTTGCTAGATGCTCTATCCCAACTATCTCTTTCCACTAATTTATGCTTGGAATTCACTCATTGCTAAGTGATCATTGCATTTTGATATGTTTTCTCTTTATTATGTTGCCATACTTTTTATAAATCCTTCCCTTTGTAATTATCTTCTATCTCGCCTCTGCTCCATGGATTTCCATTGCCGAAACACTCTTATTACTTGCTTGATCATTTGACTCCATGCCCAATGGACTACTTTCCGGTCCAACCCATCAACCCTAAAAACCCAAAACTTTCTGTTACCCATAGATCTGCCCACTGTTAAGCCTATTAAATATCCTGTTGTGACATATTTTTGAGATATCCCTCTCGGGTTGGAAGGGGTAGTCTCCAATCAAAAGTGGTTCAAGGTTATCTCGGAATTTACTTGCATGCAACCCATGTCAATTCTGAGTGACAAAATTTATTTCATTTAAAATGTGCTAAGGCTTGTCTCTATTACAGCCTAGAACCAACTCTTATGACAACAGCCTCCATGATCATAACCTCTATATATGTTTCCTACTTGGATGATGTTATGGTCAATCGTCTATGTGTGATATATTGAGTGAATGCTTGTTTTGTTTTTTCCATTACACCCACATTCTTGATTTGAGTGACTATTCCCTTCACATATATGACACCACTTTGGATGCATGTTTCTCAAATTGTGTGGGCAGTCCCTTGTAGCATGATTTATTACTCCTTCACATATATCACATAATGTTTCATTTTGAATTCGACAGACTGCAGGGTCTAGTGCATCATTGTATTTGCAATAATCTTTTGTGTGGCCTTCATTGGAACAAATTGTACACCATATTTTGTTTCTAGAGATCGACATGTTCTTAATTTATTGTCGTAATTCCACAAGTTTTTCTTCTAGTTGTTTTTCAATAACTGATGAATTCAAAGCGCCTTTGTCATCCATTTCTATTCATTATGATTCTTTCAGGATTCTTCACATGTCACGGTATCGCACATACACAGTGGTACTCTAATAGTTTTTAATAGGCCTACCACATACCAATGTACAAGCATATTCTCATTGATTGCATAGGAAATTTGACTCAAAAGGTCTTTGAACCTTTTATTGTACTCAGATCATTTCTCCTAGGTTTTGCTTGATTTTTTTCAATTTTTGACCCGCTAGGTGACTGATGTCTTGTGACTTAAAGAATGTGAGGAAATTTTTCTTTATATCTAACTTCGAGCATTGTTGATTTTATATGTAATTCATAAACCAGGTAAGAGCTCTGGCTCGAAGTGCAACACCAAGTTGTGTAATTTGTTTATCTTCATTAGTTATGTCAATTGCATCCCATAATTTTTTGCAAACGAACTAGTATCATTTGGGTTCTTCGTCGCCTTCATAGATCGGGATATGATTTAGACCCATTGTTGATTTCTTATATTTTTTTGAGGATGGAACTATTGCAAGGATTTGTGTTGAAGTCGACTGGGAATTCAAAATTTTTTCTTGTGTCGAAGTCAGAATATTCGACTCGACTAGTATGATATCTTGTTAATCTTCAGTTGGTATTTATTCAATTGCTAACTTCCCTTCTTCATTGCTTGGAATTGGAACATATTTCTGACAATCTTTATCTATATATTCAATGAATCATCCTTTGCAGGTTCGTGTCAATTTGTTTTCACTATCTTTTGAATTTGAATATTCCAATAGTAGATTTGATAGGAGGGCAGAGTCTGTGAGTTCTCTTACATGAAATACTATATCTTCTGGTCAATTTTCTTGTGCTTCAAGGAGCATCGTATCTCTTATTTGACTAGCATTATCAGTTCGGCACCACACCCTTGGTTTTTTCATATCCACATGAAGTCTTTGTTGGAGGAAGTATGCAATACGCAAGCCAGTACTTCTTGTAGGAGAAAGTTGAACCGTGAATCATGAATCGTTGATCTCCATAACAACTTGGTCATTTTCTTGTTGGGCGCCACCAATTTCCATTCTCAATTACAATCTTCTACTTCTCTCAGGATCTGTCGAGGCACTCTCAAGGGATGTTCCAATGATCAACCACTCTTAGGTAGGTTTTCTATGATATTTTAGGGTATCCCTCTCATTTCACAAATCTTATCTCCTATTTTGTCTCTTGTCTCTCTCTAGTTTTTGTATATCCGTTGAGGGTTTGTGAGTTTGGATTCGTCATTTAGACTTCACACTTGATTTAGTTATCTTCCTCTTGACTTCTAACATTTTCAACTTGGGTGTGATTTGACTTTGACTTCAACTTTATACCATCTCACAGATCATCCAACCCCTCAATGTCGGCTTGAATTAATCACAGTCGATGGTGTTCATCATTTTTTTATGCTCATTTCTTCAGAAAGTATTTCCAAGATTCTCTAGTATCTTTGTAGTTAGATTCTAAGAATCGTTCCCAATTGTCTTGTTTCTCTTGAAAAATAGAGTTTGGAGGAGGGTTTTTTCAAGAGGGGTCGGTACTCAACGATGTCATTGGCTTCTCTATCTATAAGGAATTTTTGAATTAATGATGGAACAATGCAAATAAACTCGTCCTGAATTTATGTATATAATTTATTCTTGATGGTTTGGACTGGCTCTCTATCTTTGATTGCATGTTCTTCAATGTATTCTTGCACAATCCTTTTGAACCACTTGTTCAAGTTTTTTCTTCCTCTGTTTATGATTTTATGCATCAACTTCTCATCAAGGGTTAGTATGTGCATTATATTGGTTGGTATAGTCATAGAGTGCTTCTGGAATAGCTTCCAAAAATTGTTTGTGCATCTTCGAGAAGAAATGAGTGCATGCTTTTGCTAGCATCAGTCAATTTCTTCTTGCATAATTTTTTATATAATTGGTAATTTTTTGCTCCCACCATTTGCGTATGTCTTCCAAAGTTAACATCTATGTGCCTTTGTTTTGCATGCAGAAGTTTAGAACTACTGAAAATAGAACCAATGTTGTAGTTTGAGGGAAAGTATGAAAATGGTTACCAGTAGATCCTTACATAGAGAAACACACACACATTACAACATCATATAGAATAATACATAGACATACACACATACACAAAAGGTGAGAGAGAAACATCAAATAATTGTATTGTATTCAGAAACAACCTCTTACATTCCACTACATAACCATGTATGTGTGTGTGTGTGTGTGTGTGTGTGTGATATTCTATTACCAATCAATTACATTCTTTAACTTTCTATTTGGTCGACTCTAACTTCCTATTCGACCAAATATTCTAACCTACTACTGCAGTTGACTTGGCTAGTTGAATGGTAGGTCTAATCAGTGGGGTTGACTAGCCCCTACAAAAAAACACCATGAAATGATCCAAGCATTGGCTCAATACCTAGTGCATCATGTATGTTCGATACACACTATTCACTATCAAACAAACAAAATGTACTAGGCAGTGAGACAATGATTGGCTCACTATATGTTGCTTAATGTTAGCTAAGATCTACCAACTAAAGGAAAGTGAGTGTCTTTAATATCAATATGTTGAACTAATAATTATTATGGCAAATCTATGAAATCACATGTTTTGACATGTGAATATATGAATTGACATTATTTGATGTGTTTTTAGATTATATATCTCAAACTTTGGGAGGTTGTTCCAAGAGATTTCTAAAAATTGTAAAAATTTGAGGAAAGGTTTTCACATCGATGGATTTTGTCCCTCTCGGCACATGATAAATTCAGAATTAAGATGTATCTAAACTAGTCACACTAAGATGAACTTTCTATATCCTAGTATGAGAGAGATGTGTAATTATTTCCATCCTCAATATGAAAATGACAAATAACACTTTAAAACATTATAAAAAATTCAAGTCAATAAAAAATATGTAATACCAACCATAATTTAAAGTTTAAAAACTTAAACATATAATAAATAACCATAAACATAGTTGTAAGTGAAATTTTGAAAACCATAACAAGGCATAGTGAAAATCCTCACATAAAAGAATATCACGTTGTTGCTTCCATTGAAAATCCCATATGATTCCAAACATTATTTACATTATGAAAATAGAAGATTCCCATGAGTTTCAATGTAATACATACATTGATATCAAAGGAAAGACAATCGTATCGTTGAATGAAATGACTTGCTACTTTAATTCACTAAGGTGTGTAAGGTGAGAATGACATGTTTTATTTATCAATTAATGTTTAGAATGCAAATATAAAACAATAAAGCAACTCAATACATTGCAATCTAATGGTGTATATATAAATATCTCAAAAAATGATTTCTTTGGGATCAATAAAGTACATGATTAAGATCTATAAACTAAAGGAGCAATGGGAGTGTCAACCACATTAACATCAATGTACTGGATTGAAATGTATTATTATGAAAAATATATGAACTAATGCGTTTTTACATGTGATTATATGAATTGACATGATTTGATTTGATTTTTTTGAAATGTATTATTATGAAAAATATATGAACTAATGCGTTTTTACATGTGATTATATGAATTGACATGATTTGATTTTTTGCTATATTAGAAATCTCAAATCTTAAGAGGTTATTCCAAGAGGTTATGTAGATTGTAAAAAGTTGATGATAGGTTTGTATCTCGAGTGATTTAATGTTTCTTGGTGCATGATAGATCTAGAGTTCAAATAGATTTAAGTTGGTTAGAAATAAAATATTGTAAAAGAGATTATCTATAACTTTCATTATTAATTTGATTACTATTGTCTTCTCCATTTTTTCCATATCTATTTAGCTTTTTAAATTTAATTTTGAACATATAATACACAAAAGTGATTTTAATCTATATCATTATCAAAATTCTCAATACAATTTGTACATTTCATTTTTTCAATGAGAAAAATAAATTACAACATCCTCCACAAGGTAAGAGATTTACATGTTTATCTTTATATATATTAGCATTCTTTTACTCTAAATCAATATCAAAATTATGAATATAATTTGTACATATAATTTGTACATATAAAAATAAATTATCTTTTCATTGAAAAAAATAAATTATAATATATTTACAAGATAAGGATTAACATGTTTATATTTATATATAATAACATAAATCCATCTTTATTTCAATATATTAAACATCTATGCAAAGAAATTATTTAGATGCAAATCTCTCGCTTAAAAGATCACAAGTTAAGATTCCAAACATTATTTACAATACGTAAATAGTATATGAGCATTTTCAATGTAATACATACATTGATAGCAAAGGAAAGACAATCATATTGTTGAATGAAACGAGTTGCTACTTTAATTCACTAAGGTGTGTAAGGTGAGAATGAGATGTTTTACTTATCAATTAATGTTTAGAATGCAAATATAAAACAATAAAGCAACTCGATACATTGCACGCTAGTATATATAAATATCTCAAAAAATAATTTCCTTGGGATCAATAAAGTACTTGGCTAAGATCTATGAACTAAAGGAATGTAAGTGTTTACAATATGAATTTACTAAATTGAAAATTATTATGAAAAATATATGAACTAATGTGTTTTTACATGTGATTATAGGAATTGAAATAATTTATTTTTTTCATATTAGACATCTCAAATTCTAAGAGGTTGTTTTAAAAGATTTTTGAAGATTATAAAAAGGTGAAGATAGGTTTGTATTTCAAGTGATTTGATTCTTCTTGATGCATGATATATTTGAAATTCAGATGGATTTAAGTTAGTTAGTAATAAAATGTTGTAAAAGAGGTCATATATAACATTCATTATTAATTTGATTAGTATTGTCTTCTCCATTTTTTCTATGTCTATTTAACTTTCTAAATTTAATTTTGAAGATATAATACACAAAAGTGATTTTAATCTATATCAATATCGAAATTCTCAATACAATTTGTACATTTCATCTTTTCAATAAGAAAAATAAATTACAATGTCGTCCACAAGGTAAGAGATTTTCATGTTTATCTTTATATATTAGCATGATTTTACTCTAAATCAATATCAAAATTTTGAATACAATTTGTACATTTCATCTTTTTATTGAGAAAAATAGATTACAATGTATTCACAAGGTAAGAGATTTACATGTTTATCTTTATATATAATAGCATAGATCCATCTTTACTTCAATATATTAAGCATCTCTGCAAAGAAAAAATTTAGATACAAATATCTCACTTAAAAGATCCCAAGTTAAGATTCTAAACATTATTTACATTATGAAAATAGTATATGAGCATTTTCAATATAATACATACATTGATAGAAAAAGAAAAAAAATCAGATTGTTGAATGAAATGACTTGCCACATTAATTCACTAAGGTGTGTAAGGTGAGAATGAGATGTTTTATTTATCGATTAATGTTTAGATTGAAAATATAAAACAATAAAACAACTTAATACAGGGTAAAACAATAAAGCAACTTGATACATGGCAAGCTAATGGTGTATATATAAATATCTCAAAAAACATTTTCCTTGGGATCAATAAAGTACATGGCTAAGATTTATGACCTGAAGGAATGTGAGTGTCTACAACATCAATTTTTTGAATTGAAAATTATTATGACAAATATATGAGCTAATGTGTTTTTACATGTGATTATATGAATTGACATAATTTGAATCTTTTCATATTAGACATCTCAAATCCTAAGAGGTTGTTCCAAGAGCTTTCTGAAGATTGTAAAACATTGAGGATAGGTTTGTATCTCAAGTGATTTGATCCCTCTTGGTGCATCATAGATCTGGAGTTCATATGCATCTAATTTAGTTAGTAATAAAATGTTGTAAAAGAGGTCATCTATTGTTGGATCATGTTGTCATTGATGCCAAAGGTTTAATTAATTGATGTCAAGTGATTGATTGATGCCAAAGGATTGATTGATTGATGATTGATGTCAAACATAATATGTATTGTCCTTGATGAGAATGTATGGATTTCAAGTGGAATCATAATCATATGATGTCATTTATATGATGCATATATGAAGATGGATCAATGAGTTGTCATTGATACATGATGTATAGATGAAGATGGATCGATGTGGTTTCATTGGTATATGATGTATTTTTGAATTGATGTAAATATGATTCATTATTGTCTTATCATGGTTGATAAGGAGTACAAATGGATGAACTCCAAAGTGGTCCCCTTATGGTGAAATCCCTCACGGGAAGATGCTTTGCGGTTGAGTTATCTTTGAGGTATGATTAAGAGAACCCATGCTTATATGTGGAATAATGAGAAGATGATCAATGAATTTGTTAGTGAAACTATCCTAGATGGATAGTTCTTGTCATGCCATTTTTGGTGGTATGTGGAATGTCACATAACTCCTCATGGTTTGAGAGTTATGGCCCTACGAAGATGAAGGACCCTCATATGTTGGTTTGAAGCCCCAAGAGGTCAAAGAAGTCAAAGTTCTTGAAAAGAAGACATTATTATTTAAATGGTAAATAAAAGTGACAAAGTCAAGAAGGAATATTTAAATGATAAAGAAATGGAGAACTTTCTAATTATGGAAAGTGGTTAACCCTAAAAATGAGGAAAATAGGTTAAGTGACCTAGAAGATGCTTCTAAGGAAACTACTTGGAGAGTATAAATAAGAGGCAAGGGTCTCTTATGAAAACACATCTCTTGAGCATGTATTGAAGATCTATTATGAGAGAGAGTGTGTATGGAAGATCTCATGGATGCATCAAAGTTTCGGTAAGTTTGAGATCATGACAACAAAAGTGTCAGAAGTTCAGAAACCCTAGTTTTTGAGGTATACACGGGCTGTAGTGAGCTAGGGAACGTACATACATGGGTTGAATGAGGATAGGGCGTGTACAGTGGATGAAGTCATGAAGACTTGTGTGTACATTGGTGCTAGGCTCTTGAAGACTGAAGTTGGTTCCAGATCTGCATTCTATGGGCTCAGATCTACCGTAGAAATTATGGTATGGTTACATTGTTGTCTTGATGGATACTCTTGCTTTTTGTGTAGTGAATGCTTAAGGAATTATTGGTATGGTTGTTGTGATGTGGTTTGTGTTGGTTTATAGAGTGAGAAACACTCTTATGATTCAATACTGATATGATTGCCATAATATGTTGATTTCTTATACATGATTGAGTAGCATTCATATTGTATGATTGAGGAGCATGAGTAAGTTGTTGGAGAGCTTGGATGTGTTTTGATTGGTTATGGATCATATTGGACAGTGAAAGATATAAGAGAATGTGATTGAAGGTTGCAGAGGATTTGAGTTCATATTGAAAATAAAACCCTAAGTATGAAGATGTTATATGCAAGTTGTAGTACAGACTGGTCGCATACATACATGAGTTGCACTACTAGTAGGGTACGTACATACACATGTTGCACTACCGACAGGTCACGTACCTGTTGACATATTGATATCTGTTGAGGATTTTTTCCTCATCTTAGTTGGTGCTGAGGGCGTAAGTTGAATCTTGCATTATAGAGTTGGTGCTCTTTTAGAGTTATACTCTATTCAATTGTTGTTGGTAAACCCAATGATTGTAGTCCATAATAAAAATAAAATTGTACATACATATTGTGTTCTTTGTGTTCTTTCTAGTGATGATTTATTGATGAAAGGTTGTTGATATATGTTGCTAATATATGTTCACATTTAACTGGCTATAAATGACAACAATAAGTAATGAATAAATGGTGATTGCTAACTAATGAGTTTTGTGAAAGGGAAGTTTTGAGAAAAAGATCTCTACATTGTCCCCCCCCCATATTGTGTTCTTTGTGTTCTTTGTGTTCCTTCTAGTGATGATTTATTGATGAAATGTTGTTGATATATGTTGCTAGTATATGTTCACATTTAACTGGCTATAAATGACAACAATAAGTAATGAATAAATGGTGATTGCTAACTAATGAGTTTTGTGAAAGGGAAGTTTTGAGAAAAAGATCTCTACATTGTCCCCCCCACCTCCCTCTCAATGTAGTCGATGTGTCCAACATCTATAACCTTCATCATTAATTTAATTAGTATTTCTTTCTCCATTTTTTCCATGTCTATTTCACTTTTTAAATTTAATTTTGAACATATAATACACAAAAGTGATTTTAATCTATATCAATATTGAAATTCTCAATACAATTTGTACATTTCATCTTTTCAATGAGAAAAATAAATTATAGTGTCATCCACAAGGTAAGATATTTTCATGTTTATCTTTATATATACTAGCATACTTTTACTCTAAATAAATATCAAAATTTTGAATATAATTTGTACATTTCATATTTTCATTAAGAAAAATAAATTACAATGTATTCACAAGGTAAGGGATTTAAATGTTTATCTTTATATATACTAACATAAATCCATATTTACTTCAATATAATATACTAAGAATTTATGCAAAGAAAAAATTTTGAGATCCCAAGTTAAGATTCCAAACATTATTTATATTATGAAAATAGTATATGAACATTTTCAATGTAATACATACATTGATAGTAAAGAAAGACTATCAAATTGTTGAATGAAATGACTTGTTACTTTAATTCACTAAGGTGTGTAAGGTGAGAATAAGATGTTTTATTTATCAATTAATGTTTAGAATTCCAATATAAAACAATAAAGAAACTCAATACATTGCAAGCTAATCGTGTATATAAAAATATCTCAAAAAATAATTTCCATGGGATCAATAAAGTACATGGCTAATATATATGAACTAAAGGAATGTGAGTGTCTACAACATCAATATACTGAATTGAAAATTATTATGACAAATACATGAATTAATTTGTTTTTACATGTGATTATATGAATTGGCATAATTTGACTTTTTTCTATATTAGATATCTCAAACTCTAAGAGGTTGTTCCAAGAGCTTTATGAAGATTGTAAAAATTTGAGGATAGGTTTTTATCTCGAGTGATTCGATCCTTCTTGGTGTATGATATATTTGGAGTTCAGATGGATCTAAGTTGTTTAGTAATAAAATATTGTAAAAGGGGCCATCTATAATCTTCATCATTAATTTGATTAATGTTGCCTTCTCCATTTTTTCCATGTCTATTTCACTTTTTAAATTTAATTTTGAAGATATAATACATAAAAGTGATTTTAATCTATATTACTATCGAAATTCTATTCTCAGTACAATTTGTACATTTCATCTTTTCATTAAGAAAAATAAATTACAGTGTATTCACAAGGTAAGGGATTTACATGTTTATCTTTATATATACTAGCATAGATCCATATTTACTTCAATATATTAAGAATCCATGCAAAGAAAAAATTTAGATGCAAATCTCTCACTTAAAATATCTCAAGTTAAGCTATATATATATATATATATATATATATATATATGTGTGTGTGTGTGTGTGTGTGTGTGTGTGTGTGTGTGTGTGTGTGTGTCTCGTGA
>JASDQU010103397.1:199683-219089 GCA_032191745.1 Picea mariana | reverse complement strand
AAATGATGAATCCCATATATGTATGCCAATCCACATGAAAAATGCATGCACCATGATATCAACATATGCTTCCAATAATACATCATAAGATATATCAATGAAACTCAAATATGTACCAGCCATGTACACCAATAGATCAACATCAATCCATACTCATGGGTTAGTGTCATGCACTTGAGATTTTATTTTACATAATCTAATAGATGAACACTTAAACCTGCAACAAATAGTGTTAGAACCTGCAACAAACAATGTCAGACCCTGCAACAAAGTGTTATACCATCAAATCAAGATGAAATCCATGTGCATAGCCTTTTTCTCAAGCCTTTACCACATATATGTGGTCCGATGTACAACAACTCACATATGTACGTGACCTATACAAGGTCATCCTGCGTATGTGAACTACTAATACCACTGTCACCCACATATGCTTTAGTATATGACTTACCTGAGATTCCCTTCAGTCTTTCATTCGATTTTGGCTGCTCTGTCTTCTTCGCCCACTTCTATAGATTTCCTTGTTCCTTAGAATTTGAGCTCTGAGCATCCATATTTTCAAATATGTCTCCCTTCCTTACTTCATTCCTTCTTCTAGTCATGCTATTTGAATTTCTCATCATGGAATTTCTTCTTTTGTTCCAACACTCATGGGATTTGTGGCCACATCCACCACAGTTGTAGCATCTCATAGTGTTATAGTGAACAACAATGTGTCCTACTTGATCACATCTCCAACATCTCATAGTGTTATAGTAAACAACAATGTGTCCTACTTGATCACATCTCCAACATCTCATGGTGTTATAAAATCTTCCATTATATCTCCTTTCATAAGATCTACATTCAAAAGCTTTGTGACCATATCCATTACATGAATAACAATGCCCATGAAAAATACTTTCATACCTTTGCTTTGGTGTCCCAATAATAGCTTCTTGATGTCTTCCTTGATTTTTTCTTTTGAAATTTTCTTTGCCTTGTGTAGATGGTTTCTTTGCAACATTGTCTTCCTTCTTTGATGGATTTACCTCATGCTTTTTTGAGGTTATTGCTTCAACATGTGTATCTTCTCCTTTGTATCCAAGACCTGATTTATCATATGGCAATCTTTGACTTTCTAAGATATCATCCAATATTAGTGAGCTATTTAAGAATTTGTTTGAATTTTCTACCTTTTTTCTAAGGTCAACAATTTCAGCTTCTAGCTTACTACATGACTCTTCCTTTTCATTTATTTGATTCTTCAATAGTTCCTCTATTCTTTTGGCCTCTTCAATTTGGGTCTTGAGATGGAAAATAGTTTCAAAACTTTTTCTAATCTCATCATCTACCTTCACATTTTCTTTTTCATTCTTTAGTCTTGTGATTTCTTCTTCCTTTTCTTTTAGTTGAGTCTTATTGCTCTCTTTGAGCATTTCCTTTAACATCAAGATGTACCTTTGACTCCTCCTAAAAAAAATTTTAGTGTTATCCGAAAGATAGTTATAGTGTGTATAAAAATGATCACTTCTATATCTATATAAACCCTCTTCAATTTCCTTTTGAGGTTCTAACGGATTTTCTTCTATTCTTTCCATGGGATAACTATCATCAAAATTTACAGAAACTATTTCTAGATCATCTTCTTCACTTGAGAAAAATTCAACATCATGACATTTTGAATCAATGCAATCAAGAGTCTTTGGATATTCTTTACCTTCATTTGAAGTATCTTCAATATATTCCTTCTCGCCAACACCATCAAATGATTCTTTTCCTTTAAAATCATCACATATGCAATCAAGAGTTAGAGATTCTTTACCTTTGATAATGTTGATGGAGTGGTCTTCAACATCTTCTTTCATTTTTTGATATCTCTCCTCTAGGTTTAGCCATAGATCCTTGGTGGAAGTGCATTGTCCCATGCTCTCTTTGATAGGGCTTGAAAGTCCACTAAGAATGGTCTTGAGAGCCAATGCATCATTCTTCTTTCCTTCCCTTTGAGCTGTAAACTTCGACTTGTTCTTCAATGGAACTGATCCACCAATGGCTGCCTTCCAAATAGCTGCTCCCATTGTCTTCAAATACACTCTCATCTCTATTCTCCAAGTAGAATAGGTTTCCTCATCAAGGATTGTTATTTCATCATCCATTTATGTGCCTATGAATCTACTTCAAGATTGTTAGGGCTTGTAGTCAAGGCCCGCTCTAATACCAATTGTTGGACACACCTACCACACGTAGAGGGGGGGGTGAATGAATGTGGGGATATTTTTCCCAAAACTTCCCTCTTACACAAAAAATCCTAAGATAACATTCAACATTTTCTCATTACTCATTGATTTCATTTATAATCAGTTAGATTTGAATACATATCAGAAACATATCATCAACAAATCATCTCCACAAGGAACACACAGAACACAAGATATATCTACAATTTTTCTTTTTATTATGGACTTTAATCCGGGGGTTTTCAACAACAACTGAATAGAGTAAAACTCTACAAGATAACCATCTCTATATAAAAGACTCATATTACATTCTCAGCACCAACTGAGATGAGGCAACAATCCTCAATAGATATCAATATGTCAACATAAACAAGTGCATCAACCATGCACCAACCTATGCCAAACAACCTGTAATCAACCTATACCATAAGCAAGTGCATCCAACCATGTACCAAGTATATACCAATCATGTGTCAAATAATAATCAACAATGAATCATCAATATGTACCAACATCATCAACTATACACCTCATGTATGTGCCAACTCATCTCAACCAAGACTAGTTTTGGATTAGTCAACAACCCCAACTTGAAATAATCATAACTTTGTACCTGTAATGAATAAAGATCTGAAACTGATACATAATGTTCTTCTGTATGTTTTATGCAATTCCTCCAGGTTTCACTACTTGGAACCTCTCATAAAAGTATTTATAGTAAAAATGACATACCTTGCTGAATTTTGGGTTATTCTAGAGAGCGACCTTGTAGAGCGTTCCCCGCACAAAATATTTATTGAATTGATCTAAAACTGTTACAAAACACACTAAGGAATTTAATCTAACCAACACAATTTGTCTCACTGAATTTTCATCTGTTATTAAGAAGTTAGGGCATTTTTACCCAAAACACCTCTTTTATACTAGTTTCAGGACTAGCCACAAACCTTATTTTCCACGGAGTGTATCTCCAAAAATACAATGATCCACAAGTTGATTTTTTTACCACATATACTTTGATATGTTTCCTCAATGGAATATCAATCCCACAATATGAATCATTATAGAAAAAACGTTATAGCGGAAATGGTGAGATGACCTGTAAATAACATACCTTAGAAAGCATCATGAAAATAAATTATCCTCCCTTCAATTCTGGCCCTCTTTTCTTCACCTTCCTTCTGAAATTTGGCTTATATATCCTTGGTTACCTCAGTCAACTATATATTTTCAATATTCTCATGTTTCCCACACCAAAAATGCTAGAGAAGCTCTCACAAGAAGCTCTCCATCAATACTCCAAAAGATATTCTCACAAGAAGTTCTCCATTGATCCACAAAACAGATGATCTACAAGAGACCATTGCTATCTTATTTATACTTTCATCCTCTAGGTCACTTAACCCATTTCTAGGTCACTTAACTTGTTTTCCTTATTTTAGGGTTAACCACTTTCCATAAATAGAAATTTCTCCAATATTTTATCATTTAAATATTCCTTCTTGATTTTCTCATCTTACTTTATCATTTATTGATTTTTTCACTTCTCTTTATTATTTAAATAATCCACCTTGACTTTGTCACCTTACTTTATCATTTAAATAATGATTTCTTCTTTTAGGTCACTTAACCCATTTCTAGGTCACTTAACCTATTTTCCTTATTTTTAGGGTTAACCACTTTCCATAAATATTCCTTCTTGATTTTGTCACCTTACTTTATCATTTCTTGATTTTGTCACTTCTCTTTATTATTTAAATAATCCACCTTGACTTTGTCACTTTACTTTATCATTTAAATAATGATTTCTTCCTTTAGGTCACTTTGACTTCTTTGACCTTGGGGGCTTCAAGCCTTCATGTGGGGGTCCTTCATCTTCGCAAGGCCATAACTCTCAAACCATGAGAAGTTATGTGACCTTCCACATACCAACGGAAATGGCATGACAAGCACTATCCATCTAGGATAGTTTCACCAACAATTTCCTTGATCTTCATCTCATTATTCCACATATAAGCATGGGTCCTCCAACCATTCTTCTAGGATAACTCAATCTGTAAAGCGTCTTCCCATGAGGGATTTCACCATAAGGGGACCAATTTGGAGTTCATCCATTTGTGCACCTTATTAATCATGATAAGAAAATAATGAGAGCATGGTTCCTCCAACCATTCTTCTAGGATAACTCAATCCGCAAAGCGTCTTCCCGTGAGGGATTTCACCATAAGGGGACCACTTTGGAGTTCCTCCATTTGTGCACCTTATCATTCATGATAAGATAATAATGAGTCATCTATACATTTTTCCAACAATGCATCATATACCAATGAAACCACAACAATCCATCTTCATCATGTATCAATGACAACTCATTGATCCATCTTCACCATATCAATAACAACTCATTGATCCATCTTCATCTATGCATTCTCATCAAGGAAAATACATATTATATTACATCAATCATCAATCAATCAATCCTTTGACATCAATCAATCACTTGACATCAATCAATGACATCAATCAATCAAATCATTGGCATCAATGAGAACATGATCCAACATATCTTGTGTTTCTTCCAAATTCTCCCCCCTTTTAAACTAAAATCAAACTGTCTAAAGCACTCATGGACACATACATGTTCATGTCAAACATATTAATATTGTTTCTGGTAATGTTTTAGGATCGATATTTCTGAACAAGAGAGAGAGAGAGAGAGAGAGAGAGAGAGAGAGTTTCAATAAGTTTTGCATAATTTTTGTTGTAAATCAACATAGATTTAAGATCCATTTTGGGTCTTATCCCCCGGGGCTCCTTGACATAGTTCCATTTACATCCTATAACATCTCGAGGGATAAAAACATGCAGCAAACTATGTGCCAAGATATCCAATGTGTTCCTCAAAGAATATACCATGACTCAAAACGTATACTCAACATGTGCCAAAATATCCAATATGTACCTCAACCATGTGCCAATATCTCCAAGATATGCCTCAATCATATGCCATAACCCACAAGATACAATCCTCAAAATATATAGAATAACATACCTTTCAACATGTGTGTTAGCACTAAGAGTCACACTTAGACTATTGTAAGTGCAATCCCAGTACCCATCATAATATAAATGGATTAAATTAGTTTACGAAAGAAAGGGAGAGGGAAACAACTTATCTGTAGAGGCATTTCATTAGGTAAGGAGTCATAACATCCTACAGATCAAAGGAAATCAAATTGTATATCAGACAAAGCGATATATAATGATGAGTAGAAGCATGGTGAATATTAAAAAAGGAATAACATCCATTGTACAAAAATCCTTTCTGGAAACAGATAAAGATTGCTTTGAAAATAAATAATGATTTAATGGGCAAGATACAATAGATCGTTTGTTGTTCATAAATCCATCCATCAATGGGAGATATGATCCTCAAATCCTGCAATATGTTCAAGAAAGAAGATAACAAAGAAATGGAAAAACACAAAATCCAATCTGATAACATCTCTCATGAATCTTTAATGGAAGAAAATGTCATTACAAACAGCCCCTTAAGATTACAAATGAGCAAATAAAATTGCTCCTCCAACTCTCTCCTCTCTTGGCTCATGAATCCAACCCTTTCCTTCTCAAAATCCCTTTCATTTATAGTGAATTATATCTATATACCCTAAGAAGGTTGAAACCAAGAAGATACATAGGATCCTCCTCCATTTAGGAGTCTTGTTACAAAACATTCCAACCAAAACCTAACAAATTGCTATTTTTTGGGATCTTGCCTATTGTTATAAATGCCTTTTGAAACAGGTCATTCTTCTTGATCTGGAGATGGAACACATGTCCCTCAGGTCCAAATAAATCCTAGGATACCATTTTAACCTTTCCTAATAGCTACAAGCCGTCCCATAGCTCGAATTTGTTAGACTATTAGAGTTCATAGTGCCACTGACAACATGCGCTATGAACTTTCCTGCAAGTGATGTTTTTATCTTTTATCCACAAATACGAATTGGGTTAGGCTGATTTTGTTTCATCGAGTTAGAAACACCATTTTTGTCATCCACACCAAATTTCAGAGGAACCCATATGGGAAATCAAAAGTTACAAGAAAAGCAATCCTTTGTTTTGTGCTAATTACTTGCAAACTGTCATAAATTCGCAGCGTCGACGTTGCAAAATTTCTTGTAGCAGCTTGTTTCACTTGCCAATGTTTTAAAACCTCCCAAAATTGTCTCAAGTGTCCCAAAATTTTGTAACAACTTCATAATATTGGTACATGAATAGAAGAAAACATTCAAATAGATAATCATGGTTTTAAAAACATAGACATCTTCAAAAGTTGTAAAAATGCATAACACAGGAAACTTGACCAAAACTGAAGATTGGTTATGGAGGTTCAACATATTCATTTTATAATCTTGGAGCTTCTCCTGGTAGAAACCTTGGCCAACATTGCATAGGGATTTGTCCTTACAATCTCCCCTCCCTTGTAAGTCTTCCTATGTTGTTGATGTCCGTAACTACTGCTGAAGGATGTATTTTCTGTGAGTTTTAATGGCAAATATATGTGTGAAGAGAGGGAAAATATGAGATTAGGATATTGATTACATAATTGTTTTCAATAGGCTTGCATTAAACAGAGTTTTATGGACTTTATCCTATACACGAGAGGTATAAGACGAGACACTCTTTCAATCAGAAATGGTAAGGAATGGAAATTGGGAGTTATAATAAAAGGGAAGTGCAATCGAATTCTTAACTTAAAAAAAGTTTACTCATTAATATAAATATCATTTATTTAGCATGAGAATGCATTCAATATTTAAACCTGGTTCAATAGTTGATCAACCACCTGTTTCAAGTTTAAGAGGGGTGCAAATTTACTCTTTTTGAGCTTGTAAAGATGCAGAAAAATGGGGTTTTGATAATGCTGGAACAGAGGGTTCGCAGCGCTAGGTGAAAATGATGGGAGCAAGTAAATTTTGAGCAGGAGGAAAACTGAATGAGGTCAGAAGGTGTTCAAGTTTAATAGGCATATTTTAGAGCATCGTTTAAGTGAATTTTGCAAATTGATAGCAAGGAAGTGACAGTTCGCAATGCCAAAAGGAAAGGAAACCAAAATCCCTTTCTCGACCTTCAAATATGATGTAAACTCTCATAGAGTACCTAGTGGTCCTAAGTTTGATGTTGTTGTATTTGAATCTGCCCAAGGGTGTCTACAAAGAGTCCAACCTCCAACACTCTCCTTCAACCAGTTCACAGTGCCAGTTTGCAGTGCACTGGTGTTTTGATTTTATCTCTCAAATGCCAAATTGGGTCAGGCTAGATTTTGGTTAAAAGGTCAATGTGAATATCATGCTTCTCAAAAAAAAAAATTCAAAAATGTTAGCACTGAGATTTACACTTAGACTATTGTAAGTGCAAGACCAGTACCCATCAAAATATAAATGGATTAAATTGGTTTGTGTAGATGGATCAACAAGACTAGGAAAGAAAGGGAAAGGGAAACAACTTGTTTGCAGAGGAATTCCATTGGGAAAGGAGTCATAACATCCTACAGATCAAAGGAAATCAAACTTTATATCAGACAAAAATATATATAATTATGAGTAGAATCATGGTGAATATGACAAAAGGAAGAACATCCATTTTAAATAAATCCTTTTTGCAAATAGATAAAGAATTCTTTGACAATAAACAATGATTTAATCCATCCTTTGTTGTTCATGAATCCATCAGATCCTCTGTTGTTCATGAATACATCCATCAATGGTAGTTATGATCCTCAAAACCTATAATATGTTCAATCAAGAATATAACAAAGAAATGGAAAAACACAGAAGACAATATGATAACAACTCTCATGAATCTTTAATGGTCAAAAATGTCATTACAAACAGGCCCTCGGGCTTACAAATGAGCAACTAAAACTGCTCCTCCAGCTCTCTCCTCTCTAGGCTCATGAATCCAACCCTTTCCTTCTCAAAATACCTTTCATTTATAGTGAATGATCTCTGTCTACCCTAAGGAGGTCTAAACAAAAGATATACATAGGATCCTCCTCCATTTAGGAGTCTTGTTTCAAACAATTCCAACCAAAAACTAACAAATTCCTATTTTTCAGGATCTTTCCTATTATAATAAATTTATTTTGAAATAGGTACTTCTGATTGATCTGGAGATGCAACACATGTCCCTCATGTCCAAATATATCCTAGGATACCATTCAAACCTTCCTTGACAGCTCGTAGTCATCCCATAGCTTGAATTTGTCATATTGTTAGAGTTTGCAACGCCTATGAGAGCATGCGCTACGAACTTTCCTGTAGGTGATGTTTTTAGATTTTCTCCAAACATACGAAGTGGGTCGGGATAAATTTTTTTCAGCAAGCCAAAAACATCATGTTTGTCCTCCACACCAAATTTCAGATCAAACCAGATGGGAAATCAAACATTAAGCAAACAAATCCTCTTTTGTGTGCTAATTGCTTATAAATTGTCATAAATTATCAGTTCGCAGTGTTGGCACTGTGAACTTTCCTGTAGCATCATGTTTCACTTGCCAATGTTTTAACACCTCTCAAAATTATCTCAACTGTCCCAAAATGTTGTAACAACTTCGTAATATTGGTACATGACTAGAAGAAAACATTCAAATAGCTAATCATGGATTTAAAAACATAGACATCCTCAAAAGTTGTAAAAATGCATAACACAGGAAACTTGAACAAAGATGCTTGGTTATGGAGGTTCAACATCTTAATTTGCTAATCCTAGAGCTTCTCCTGGTATCAACCTTGGCCAGCATGTCATAGGGCAATGTCCTTACAATCTCTCCTCCCTTGTAAGTCTTCATATGCTATTGATGTCCATAACTGTTGTTGAAGGATGTATTTTCTGTGAGTTTTAATGGTACCTATATGTGTGAAGAGAGGGAAAACATGATATTAGGATATTGATGATAGGACCTTTTTCAATAGACTGGCATTAAACAGATTTTTATGGACTTTATCCTATACACAGGAGGTATAAGAGGAGACACTCTTTCAATCAGAAACATTAAGGAATGACAATTGGGAGTTATAATAAAATGAAAGTGCAAGCAAATTATTAGCTTAAACATGGCTTACTCATCAATAAAAATATCATTTAATCCGCAAGATAATGAATTCAATATTCAAATTTGGTTCAATAGTTGATCAACCACATGTTTCAAGTTTAATAGGGGTGCATATTTACTCCTTTTGAGCTTGTAAAGATGTCGAAAAATGGGGTTTTAATAACGTTGGAACAGAGGGCTCACAACACTAGGTGAAAATGATGGGAGCAAGTAAATTTTGACCAAGAGGAAAAATGAATGAGGTCAGAAGGTGGTCAAGTTTAATAGGCATAGTTCAGAGCATATTTTTAGTGAATTTTGCAAACTGATAGCAAGGCAGTGACAGTTCGCAAGACCAAAAGGAAAAGCAGCCAAAACCCATTTCTCGACCTTGAAACAAGATGTAAACTCTCATGGAGTACTTGGTGGTCCTGAGTTTTATTTTGGTGTCTTTAAATTTTCAAAAGCGTATATGCAAGTACTCCAACCTCCAACACTCTCCTTCAGCCAGTTTGCAGCACACTAGTGTTTTAATTTTATCTCTCAAATGTGCAACTGATTCGGGTTGAATTTTGGTCAACAGGTAAATGTCAATATAATTCTCCTCCACAAAAAAATTCAGAAAAACCCACATTGTCGTTAAAAAGTTATGATCAAATATTTAAAAGACTCTGCTACAGGAAATGAGTTCGCAACGCCTGTCTACCAATTCACAGTGCCTGATTCAAACAAGAATTTCATACTTCGAGGAGATTGTTACGAGATCTGATGACATGATCCCTGAAAAATTGGTCAAAGATGGTTCCGAAAACAATGAAATCTCCTTTGTCATGGTTCTTTAATTTGCAATGATGATAGTTGAAAGAATGATTTACTTAGAGTACATTGTGAAATCTCCTAGTGATTTGGTAGTGCATACACCTGACTTTGACTTGACACTAAATAGACAAATGATGATAAAGAGAATCGTGTTTACAACATGAAGGTGTGGCATGTCAAGTTAATGTTGTAAGGATCAAAGGTGTGACTCAAAAAAAAAAACCAAAGTGGTTCTTGACCCTTACAATTCTATGTGATAACATTTGGCTCCAAAGGGGATGGCATGCTCCTTGTGAGCTTCCAAGAACATGCAGTTGCAATGCCTTATCCATTTCATCTCTGCAATTTGTACTCTATCTATTCCTTGAGAGAACCTTTGATCATTTATTGAAATATGAAAAGCACTCACTGCAAACCAAATGCTTGCATAGCAAGATTATTTATATACATTCCTACACTAATCTATCTAGATGAGCTTGTTTGCTTAATTGTAGTCATACTTCCAATGCATCCAGGTGAGTATCGAACTGATGAAAATAACTCCTTCCATGCAATTGTTCGAAATAATTTTCAAGTGATATGAATCTTGCAGAAAGAGGTTAATAAACAATGGATACTTACAACCATGATCTGAAATTATACCAACAACTCGATCATTAGACACCTTTGGAAAATATAACTCTATGTAAAAATACACAGGATCACGAAACTTATGACAAGACATTTATAGTTGGTTAAGAAAACCATCTTGCTCCTCTATGAAGGTTGATTCATCAATAAAATGATGGTCCTCATATACTTCACAACTAATAATATGTTGTTTGATGTCTTTTTTAAGTACATGTACAAAAATGATAAACATTTCCTTGTTGATCCTTGGAGTTTTCTGCTCATCAACAGGTGATAAAGAGAATTCCAATTATTGTTGCAATTCTTCCTTATCTTCTTCACCATATTCCCATGGATTAGATTCAAAACTATCACATGTTGATATATTGATTTGCTCATTATCATTTGAATACTCAAAGGAATAAATTTGGTTTTCATGACAACTTAAAACCGTAGATACATTTGATACAATATAAAAAGTATCTACATTTTGCATATAACTTTGAAGATCACCATCCTCTTGATCATTATGAAAAGTGTCTTCTACTACATCATACTCTTTATGACTATTTGATCCCTTACTCATCAAATCAAATTCATAAAAACATTCTTGATAAAGGAAATCAGTTGCAATTTTCTCTTTGCGAAACAAACAGAATGCAGCATGAAAATGTCTTAGTGAAGCAATACAAGAAACCGAGAGTGATCTACACCAATCACAAGTTCCTCCATCTAAAGAGTATGTAAACAATTTGATGAGGACATTTTCATGTATAAATTTCAGCTTAAGTATTCACTCATGCAAATCTAGTAAAAACTCACCCGGAATTTCCCAAAGTTCCCCTCTAAACCTAGGAAGGCAACCTTCCCATTCCCTTCTATCAGGAACGAGGTTTGGAAAACCAGATATATTTGAGAAATCAAAAAATGCATACCTATGAGAAAGAATCTTGTCCATTTCAAACTAGTTGATTCACCCATAAATTCATCTTTGATGAAGTTGGAGTCACCAGGTAGAAGATTGAATTCAATCTTCTGTCATTCTCATGTCTACCATCAAGAGATGGATCTGATCGGTGTCATTGTCCTAAGGAATATTTATTCACTTCCATCCCCAACAACGACGCCAAAAATGTTATCACTAAGAGTCACACTTAGATTGTTGTAAGTGCAATCCTATTACCCATCATAATATAAATGGATTAAATTGGTTTGGGTAGGTGGATCAACAAGACTGGGAAAGAAAGGGAGAGGGAAACAACTTGTCTGCAGAGGCATTCCATTGGGAAATGAGTCATAACATCCTACAGATCAAAGGAAATCAAACTATATATCAGAAAAAGGGATATATAATGATGAGTAGAAGCATGGTGAATATGAGAAAAGGAGGAACATCCATTGTACAAAATGTTGGAAAACTGAGAGGGGGGGGGTGTGAATCAGTAATAGATCAATTTAATCCTTTTTCACCATAAAATGCAAGTGTTATATCAATGTAGCATTATCATCCAATAGTTTAAGAGTAAATAAACAATGAACAAATGATAAATCACACACATACATAGTACACCAGTGTTTTGCATGGAAACCCAAAGCAGGAGAAAACCATGGAATGTTTTTTCTTACATGTCTTTAAGAATTACATTCATTTGAAGAACCAACTTCCTTTGTTTTCCAGCTGCAACTGGAAGGAGGCTCCAACCCCCTAGTTTCTTAGGCTACAACTTGAGGAAAGCTCCAACTCCCCATTTCTCTAGCTACATCCAGAAGGAGGATGAAACCCCCTATGTTCTACGGCTACAACTAGAAGGTGGATACAACCACCTGTCCCTGCCCTATCCAACCTCCCTAAGATAGAATTAGAATGATGGAACCATTGTCACACTATCAATGTGAGATATACTGTTGTAAACCTGTACCAATCAACCTGCACCAAACAACTTGTACCAATAACATAAACCATGCATCAACCATGCATCAACCTATACCTCAACCTGTAATCAACCTGTACCATAAACAAGTGCATCAACCATGCACCAACCTGTACCAAACAACCTGTAATCAGCATGTACCATAAACAAGTGCATCAACCATCCACCATCCTGTACCTCAACCTGTACCATCAACGACTGCATCGACCATGCACCAAATATGTACCAATCATGCATCAAATACACATAAAATATGACTCATAAATATGTACCAACATCATCAACTATACACCTCATGTATGTGCCAACTGATCAACTACTTGTCTCAACCATGTACCCAACATGTACCTCAACCAAAATACCTCATCAATTTCATCATACAAATATTATTTGTAACTCTGTAAGAGACCTGGTGTATATGATCACATACCTTCAAACCTTCCTTAAATTTAACAACAAGAGACTAGCATTTCATCAAACTTTACGTTAGCATCGCATGACTAATTTTGGATTAGTCAACAACCCTAACTTGAAATAATCATAACTATGTACCTGTAATGAATAAAAATAAAAAAATGGTACACAATGTTTTTTAGTGTGGTTTATTCAATTAGTCCAAGTTTCACTACTTGGAACCTCTCAGAAAAGGAGTTATAGAAAAAATGGCATACCTTGTTGAATTTTGGCTCATTCTAGAGAGAGAAATTGTAGAGAGTTCCCTGAATGGAATATTTGTTGTATGGATTTGAAAATTGTAGACATAATACAACAAATTGTACTCTAACCAAAACATTTTGTCTTACTGAATTTGGATATTTTATGAAGAATTTATGATGTTTTTACCCGAAACACCTATTTTAGACTAGTTTCAGGACTAGCCACAAACCCTATTTTCCACGGAGTGTAACTCCAAAAATACAATGAACCATAAGCTGAAATTTGTACCAAAAATACTTGGATATGTTTCCTCAATGGCCTCCCAATTTCATGATTTGAATCATACTATAAAAAACTTTATTGTGAAAATGGTGAGATGATCTATAAATAACATACCTTAGAAAGCATCATCAAAAGAATTTATCCTCCCTTGAATTTCGGCCTTATTTACTTCACCTTCCCTCTGAAATTAGGCTTAGATATACTTTGGTTACCTCAATCACCTATACATATTAAATATTTTCAAGTGTGATTAAAATGAGAGATCCTTGCCTCTTATTTATACTTTCATGTAGCTTCCTCAAGGGGTTACCTTTTAATCATCTTAACCCACTTTCCTTATTTTAGGGTTAACCCACTTCTAACCACTTGTGAACTTATTAATTTCTCCATTAACTTTATTATTTAAATAATTTCTTTTGTATTCACTTTGAATTATAGTACACTCATCACTTCACTTTATTATTTACCTTCTAAAATATCTTTAACCACTTTGAGTACTTTGACCTTTTGGGGATTCTAGATGAATCATGAGGGTTATCCAACTTCACATGGCCATAAATCTCTAACCATGAGGAGTTATACGATGTTACACATACCAATGGAAATGGCATGACATTTAAAATCCATATAGAATATTCTTACCTACAAATATATCAAAACCCATACCATTATCCATCAAACAAACATGGGTCCATTACCCAAACCTTTCTCCAACTTCACATGGCCATAGCTCTCTAACCATGAGGAGTTATGTGATGTTCCACATACCATTAGAAATGGAATGACATGTACTACCCATATAGAATAGTATTACCTTCAAATGTATTAAAAATCATACCATTATACATCAAACAAACTTGGGTCCTTTACCCAAACCTTTGTGCTACCAAAATTCACCACCGGACTTTATCCAAGGGTTGACATCAATCTACAATATCAATATCCAATGGTTGACATCAATGGAAACCAACAATCCATACCAACTGTCCATCGACCTAAGCCAACTGTCTGACAATATCCCCCTTTGGCATTGATGGCAACACCAACATTGATGGCAACACTTAGTCATGATAAGATTCATGCTTATACTCCTCATCAATGTTTCTATCTCTCCCCCTTTGACATCAATGGAAAAAGGTATCTCACTTTGGTGCTTCTCCCCCTAACTGAACTCTCCTTGGGTAGCTCCCCTTGTCTACATTCCTTTGTGCTCTCTCTCCAAGAATTTCTATCCAGCATTTGATAAATATTCCCCCCTTTGTCATCAATGGAAAAGGTATATTTCCATCTGGGGTTTCTCCCCCTAAGTGAACTATCCTTGTGGATACTCCCCCCGACTCAAATCTTCCTGAAAACAATCCCCCAACCTAAATTTTCCTCTTTATGGTGCTTCCTCATGTAAATCTAAGACATATAAGATAAGCATTCAAAAGCATTCATTTTGGAGTAGAAATTACTCTAAGTCTCTGGAGAAAATACTCAAAGGCTTCACTTGGAAGAGGTTTTTTAAATATGTTTGCCACTTGTTCTTTTGTGCCCACATATTCAACTATGATGTTCATCTCTGCAACCTGTTCCCATAGTAAGTGATACTTTATTGGAATGTGCTTCTTCTTGGAGTGCATCACCAGGTTCCTTGAGATACCGACGACACTTGTATTATCATAATAGATTGGAATGGGCTCATCATACTCAACCTGCATATCTGTCAAAGTTTGTTTCATCCATATAACTTGAGTACAACATCATGCTGGTGCAATGTACTCTACTTTGGTTGTAGATAAAGATATTGATGATTGTTTCTTGCTTAGCCAAGGTGCTAAACACTCACCTAAGTAGAACGCTACTCCACTGGTGCTTTTTTGGTCATCAATGCAACCTACCCAATCTACATCTCTGTAGGAAGTAAGTTATATATCCTTTCCTTTTGGATACCATAATCCAAACTCTTTTGTTCCTTTGAGATATCTGAAAATCCTCTTTACTGCTAATGCATGCGATTCCTTTGGCACTTCTTGAAATCGTGCCACCTATCCAACTGCTTGCATTACATTTGGTCTGGATGATGTCATATATAGTAAGCTACCAATCATTGACCTATATCACCTTTGGTCTGTAGACTTTGAATCATCATATTTTCTCAACTTGCAACTGGTTTGCATAGGAGTGTTAACTGGTTTGCAATATTCCATTCTGAACCTCTTTAGCATTTCTCTGATATACTTAGTTTGAGAAATAAAAATTCCTTGGGTGCTTTGACGTATATAAAGACCCAGAAATAAGGATAGTTCTCCAAGTAGTGAAATTTCAAATTCATTCTGCATATCCTTTGCAAATTTATGGCTTAACCTGTCATTAGTACTTCCAAAAACAATATCATCAACATAAATTTCAATTAATAAAATGCTACCTTGAGTTACCTTGATGTAGAGGTTGTTGTTTGCGATTCCTTTCCATAGTTCGTAGGGATTTTTGTCACTGTTGTTTCTGAGCATTACTCTATTTTGAATGTGAGCTATTGTATGCACTGCATGTGTCCAAAAAATATCTATCAATTCAGAATCCATTATCATTGTTCGAGCCATTTCCTATGTAATTATCATCCATTATGATAATGTTCCTTTGTATCTGAACCACTCTCCGAACCAATCTATGAATCCATGCTCTCATCCACTGTCATATATCTGTCCAAACCTGCTAGGTGTTCTTACAAATCCATCTTTGTCCATACTATCCAATCTTTTCTTATGCAATTGTCCATATTGTTGACCCATTTATCGCTATACTATCATGAAGTCTTGATTAATCTATCAAACTATACTTCTTCTAACTGACTTCTCTGAACCTATCTTCTCAAACTCTACAAGCTTCTCGAAGGATGGTTCTTTGGTCTATCACAACTATCACATAGATTCTCCCTGTCTAATATTCATATTACTTGGGAATCTCTAAGTTGGATGGCTCAGAATAATTCCTGCTCTAACGTGTATTCATCATCATCTTCATTGGTATATTCATTATCTCTCTGAGCTCTAACTTCTTTCTTTCTGTCTTTGGATTCTTCTTTCACTACAATTCTTGAAATTAAAATCTCTTGAACTTGTTCCTTATTTACTTGTCCTTCCTTTCTTTCAGTTATTTTCAAAACCTTTTTGTATCTAAAATCTTTCTTTTTCTTTGTATAATTTTCTTCATCTCATTTTATTGCCAATCTTGCAATTTCTGGTACCTAATCTTTGTTCACCTATTTTTCCTGTTTTCTTATCCATACTTTCTTATATCTGATATCAGTGTTTTCTTTCATGGAAGTATTGATCATGCTTCTACAATCACTAGCTATGTGTCCATAGTTATGTAATTTGTAAAACTCAATGTTACGTGGGGCCACATATGCACTTCTTCTTGAACATTTATTTTATAATCCTTTCAATATGCAACCTTATGTCTAACATTATTACAATAAAAACAATGACCATAAAATAAATTTGCATACATGGGAGTGAATGATCTTCTTTGTGGTGTAGTCCTTCTGAATTTATGCCTTGATTGATCATGATCATGATTGAAGATTCTTTGTGGCTTGAACATGAATGATCTTCTTGAAGATGTATCTTCAATAGTTTTCTTAGATTATGGTTGACCATGATTCCTTCCTTTGAGTACTTCTGCATAACTCTTTCTATTTTATTCATTCTTCTTTTCTAGCAACCTTGAGTGCTTCTCTTCATTCTCTATAACTGATGTGGATTTTTCTATCTCTTCAACGTTCTTGTTGAGCTTGACGATTTTACTTTTCAATGTGACAACTTCTTCTTCAAGATTCTCAAACTCTTCTCCTTTGTTCATTATTTGAGACTTCATGACTTCTTCTGTTCTTTTTTCTTCTTCAAGATGAATTTTTAATGTGATTATTTCTTGTTGTTAGAGAAAGATTTTCCTCACCTTATGCAATCTTGTAGAGAGGGTCTTAATCCATTTCCCTATGCAGACTCACTTTCCCTGATTGATAAATCCAGAGACAAAATATAAATTTTTCCACTTGTACTCATATTGCACCCTATAGAACAAGTGTATACATAGGCTAGTCCACTACAACCCGCGTACATCAGGATTTGTGCCAGAAAATAAAAATTAAATGTTGGGTTTCCATTTCACAATGGGATATCTCTAATCCTTGGCCTTCCATTTACTGGAAATGTTCTGACTCGGCCCTTCAGTCGCATTTTGAAGGCTATAAAGAATCCAATTATGAGCTATAGAAAAGAGAGAGAATTCAACTTTGAGAGAAAAGTTACTCTGGAGAAATTATTACTTCATATTGAGTCTACATCCCTTTTTCCTTTAAGTCTGAACACAGTGTTCAGCCCCCAAGATCTTCCCTTATTGATGGAGAATCTCATTGTCTCCCTTCTATGAGCTTGCCTATGGTGGACGATTGAAGTGGTGGAGGCCCAGCTAGAAGGAACTTGGTTTCTCAGTTCCGAACCATGCCGACACGGAAGTATGTAATATTTTCACTTTTGTTGTTCATTTATTAATAGAAATACTCCTTTCCCATCCAATTGATATCTTGCAAATATATGAGTTATTATCCATGGGCATGTTTGTTTTGTATATTAATGGATTATGCTATCTAATGTGCTAACCTTTTATATTATCACTATATGCTTGCCTCACTTGTTTTTTGAGAACTTGTGGTAGGTATAAAGCTTTGGGTCAAAGTGCTCAATGGTGGACATCATCAAACATTTGGACAAGGTAGTCCTTTTATTATCTCACTTGCACATTGGTTTATATGGCATGTTTATGGAAAAGAGTTGATTTCTGCAATCATACCTATCTATTGTGGTTTACCCTAGACATAGAGATATTTTCCTCGTAACACTTCTTCAAGTCCTTTCTCTTCTTGACCAAACTATGCCTCAAGCTGTCTTAGATCATTAGTTCTTTCCTTAAGATGATCTGTCAATATCTTCTCTCTCATTTCTTCTTCTTCCTTCTATGCTTCTATGTTGGATTCCAAATACTACTTTTGATATTCAATATTTTATTTGATYTGATTCGCTTCTTCTAGTTGAGTTCTTAAGTTCATGATGACCTGATGGGATTCTTCAAAAATGTGAACACTTTCCTTTTATTTCATCAATTCTTTCTTGAGTGAATTGTTTTCTTCTCTTAGTTCTTCTAAAGCACTAATCAATTATTTTTCATAATTGTCTTCATTTTCAATTAGTTTTTATGTCTTATTTCCTTCATGGCATTCTATTTCAAGATGTCGACATTTTTCACAATTAAAGAAAAAAACCATACCTCTGGTGATTATGTAGTCTTCATCTTTTGAATCTGTTTGACGTGGTGAACATAAATCTTCTTTATCTGTATCTTCATCTTCTTTGGAATTTTATGAATCTGCAATGGGTGAAGAATATATGTCATGTAACTTATTCAAAAGTTCTTTGACTGATGAACATTTACCAACCTTTTCTCTTACCGGATTAGGTAATCCTTCTGAGATGAAATCCATTGCTATTTTTTTATCCTTCTTCAGTTCCTTCTTGGTTGCAGTCTTTTCTCTTTTTGAACTATCATATCCTGTAACAAATGATAGCCAAATATAATGTACATGTGCCTGTAAAAATACTTTCATCATTCTGCTCCACATCTCATACTTAAAAAAATTATGACCATTAAACATTGGTACTAAATTCTCAGAATAATCTATGATCTCCTTCTAGTGGTTAAATTGCTTCCTGAAGGAACTGACTCTAATACCTATTGTTAGATCACTAAGAA
>JASDQU010103397.1:159326-185291 GCA_032191745.1 Picea mariana | reverse complement strand
AATGAGTTTGCAACGTCTTTCTACCAATTTGGAGTGCCTGATTCAAACAAGAATTGCATACTTCAAGGAGACTGTTAGGATATCTGATGACATGATCCATAAAAAATTGGTTAAATATGGTGTTGAAAACAACGTCTTTTAATAGGAGGAATATTGAATGAGGTTAGAAGGTGGTGATATTTAATAGGCATAGTTCATAGCATCTTTTAAGTGAATTTTTCAAACTGATAGCAAGACAGTGACAGTTCGTAGTGCCAAAAGGAAAAGCAGCCAAAACCCCTTTCTCGACCTTCAAACATGATGTAAACTCTCATGGAGTACCTGGTGGTCATGATTTTAATGGTGGTGTCTTTGAATTTTCTCAAGGGTGTTTGCAAGTAGTACAACCTCCAACACTCTCCTTCAGCTAATTCACAATGCCATTTTACAGTGCACTGGTGTTCTAATTTTATCTCTCAAATGCCAAACTAGGTCAGGCTGAATTTTGGTCAGCAGGTCAATGCTAATATCAGGCTCCTCCGAAAAAAAATTGCAGAAACACCCACATCGTCATTCAAAAGTTATGATGAAATATTTAGAAGACTCTGCTACAATAAATGAGTTTGTAACATCTTTCTACCAATTTGGAGTGCCTGATTCAAACAAGAATTGCATACTTCAAGGAGACTGTTAGGATATCTGATGACATGATCCATAAAAAAATGGTTAAATATGGTGTTGAAAACAATGAAATCTCCTATGTCATGGTTCTTTAATTTGCAATGATTATAGATAAAAGCATGTTGTACTTAGAGTATGTTGTGAACTCTCCTAGTGAGTTGGCAACACATACACCAAACTCTGAATTGACACTTAAATAGACAAATGATGAGAAAGAGAATATTGTGTACAACATGGAGGTGTGACATGTCAAGGTAATGTTGTAAGGATCAATGGTGTGACTCAAAAACAAAACCAAAGTGGTTCTTTACTGTTATAACCCTAAATTGCACCACACATGCTTACCTGGCATTAGGCCAACTCATATCCCTTCTTTTCCAAAAAACTACTGAACAACTCTTCTAAGAACTCCATTTTTAAAAAGCAAACTCTAGCAGGCTCACTACAGCCCGCGGGAAAACTCCAGTAGGCCCACTACAGCCTGCGGGGGCCCCGCTAGTAGGCCCACTACAGCCCACGTTTGCCTTCAAAATCACAAAAAACGGAAAGTTGCCGACGGAACGAGAAGCTTTTGGTCAGTTAACTGGAACTCCCCGCCATGCATGGCCGAGAATTCGTCTAAAACCCTAGCTCCTTCTAGCCTATAAAAGAAGGGGTAGGGGTACTATTCAAAGGAGGAAAAATCATAGCAAAGAAACTCTGCCAAATTGCCAAGTCCATTTTGTCCCAACCCTTTAGCCTTGCCTCAAGCTTTAGGAGAAGTTCAAGCAAAGTAGTTGGAGGAAAAAGAAGAGGAGGAGCCCAGGATCAGGATCAAGGAACGGTGGTCGATCTCAGAAATCATTGTAAGTTGGTTCATATTGAGATTAATGAAAAAGATACTTTTCCCATCCCGAATACATGAGTCTCATCTATGTTATTTGATTTGTGTTTAATCTCTAACCCTCTAGTAGATCATTAGCATGCATTTGTAGTTTTGTCTTGATTACAGGAAAGCTTTGTGGAAGGAGCAGCAGAAGCAAGGGGATAAAGGCTCAACGGAGGATCTACTTCAACCGTCAATAAAAAAAGTTAGTTGATTCTTCCCATGTGTGCATGAGAAAAGGGGTTGAGATTTTGGGTAGAAGGTTAAAAGTTATGTCTTAAGGGTCATGATCTGCGTACAAGTTTAAATCCCTAGCTTGTTAGTCCGTAGGGTAGAATACCCCACAACAGAATTGGTGACTCCACTGGAGATAGTCTTACTCTTAGGGTTTTCGGATTTGGTTAAAGATCTTTTTGGTAGTTCAAGGAATTAAGTTTTTGTTTCTTTGTTGTTTTTTGTTTTCTGTTAAGTCGAAAGCTAGCAGGGAACCTGGTTATCAATACCAGTTTTCCTTGACTGACGCTCGAAATTTCTTCTCGAAACACACAGAGGTACCCGCGGCCTGCAGAAGCCCTGCCCACGGGTGACCCGCGCCTTAACCTTCTACAACACGTGGTTGACCGCCTTCTGTAGTGGTTTTAGAAGCGTGTAGAGTCCAGGAAGCTTAAGAGGCAGTCCCCTCTTCCTTTGTCATAAGTTTACCTTCTCAGGCGGCTTTTTGGATCCTGTCTGGGTTCTATTGGTTTGTTGTCTTGCTTTCAGTCTACCTTAGTGTGTTAGTTTCTCTTTGCATTTGTTTTCTTTTGTGAAAATTTTCCTTTTCTGTTGAAGTAATAGCACCCAAGCCTTTCAGAGACCCTGGTTTTCAATACCAGAGGCCTCTTTCAGGTCTGGGCTGCCTGTGTTTTATTTTTTCTTAGGTTTTACACATACCCGCGGGCTGTTTTAGGTCTGAGAACGGGTACCCGCGTTCTGTTTTATCTCAGCACGCGGTTGACCGCGTGCTATTTCAGTGACAGTCGCGGGCCTGTCGGGTGGCTTTTCAGCCTGGGTGGGGCAGTCATCCCCTCTTGTGGTGAGAAGTGCTCCTTTCAGGGTTTGGAGTCTGGGGGGACACAGTTAGTAGGTTAGGGTATCTTATCCTTAGCTTGGGTTATTATTTGATGTTTCGACAGAAAAGACGAAAAGAGAAAAAATATTTGTTTTATGGTTTTTAGGCAAGTGTTAGAATTGGTGCTGTTGAGATTGCTTTGTTGCATTTTTTGTGCTCTGATTCTATTTTCGATCTCCGCTTTAAGCCAGAGTTTTCTTTTTATTCTCTTGGTTTTGATCTTGTCATCATTTTTCCTTATTGCGTTGTTTTGCAATAATTTTTTTTTTTTTTTTTGTCATTTTCTTCTTGATTTGAGGATTGTGTTGTTGCATCAGTAGCTAGGAAAGAAGTATTATTGCATAAKTTTTTGCAGTGCATGTCTAGTATAAGTAGCACACAGATCTGAGTGAAAATACTTCATATTTACTACATAAAATCTTAGTAATTTTAGAAAAAGAAGTCTTTCTTGCAGAAAAGTTGTTGGTTTTGCATTTTATCAAAGTTTTTGTTTCCAAACATTTTTGTTCATTTTTGCTTTGAGTCTTTTTACACACCATCAGTTTCACTTCCGCACCTTGAAATTTAAAAAGCCCATTAAAATCAACGCTAAATAAAATCAAGTAGACTTTTCTGTTTGTAGGGTGCATACACTAGCTTAAGAATATGGCCTTGGAATAGGTTGGAGAGTAAATTCTCCAAGGACACCCAAACCAAACATTGGAGTCTGTCAACAGGGAGTGTAGGAGTCCAGTTACGGAAAGTTATTCAGGACCCTCCTCTAACACAGGGGCTAAACACGAGGTCGCGTAAGGAAAGGCAGCGGAGATAACCCCTCCAAAGCTGGACCGAGCGTTGTGGAGAACACATATAGAGGATCTGTTAAGGGATTCCATCGTTAGCATTTTCCACGAAGCTTCGTGGGTCTCGAATCCGTTCGAGGTCCTCAGTCGTCTTCTGGAACACTTGCTCTCGATACCCTTGACAGGTTTCGGGCTTGATACCCTACTCATTGTGGTCTACCCGACTGCCGACTGTACCCGCCTAATAGCTGTTCACGTGCTGGCAAACTAGTTGCCAATATCTTCTAGGGACATACACAGGTGACTGCGGGGGTATACCACGGTACCTAGGACGGACATTGGACCAACGCTTTGCAGAGTAGACTCGGAGGGTGCTTTCGTATTCGAGTTGCACTTGCACCGGTAAGGTACTCTAGTGTTGGTTGTTGTAACTGTTCTTCCTACTAATATAGTGCTTGCTTGATTTATCTTTTAGGGGCTTTCTTGTAGTGCATGTTACTGTTTGTTCATGTAGAATACCTTAGCGTGTCGTGAATCTTCTCACACAGTGGAGGATTCAGAGCTCCGCCGGTCACGAAGGCTTCTGGGCCTGTCGCCGGTTATCCTGGAGCCACCCCCGCCACCACTGAGGCGGAAGCTAGACCATCTTGGGTCTTTCAAAGAAACCGGGGCTTTTGATCCCAAACAACCCCCCGAGGAATCGACCACCAATCTTGGATTGGTTGAAACCTCAAACGTTAATTTTGGGCCGGACATTATTTTGCCAATTCAATTTTACGAACGCCTATCAGCGCCTAACCCAGTTATGGAAAAAATCACTTCAACTAGGACTTCTTCCATTCCTATCACTGTTGTTACCATAGGAGAAGCTTCTCCTAACTTGCCTTTGTCGACGGTCCAGGCCACCATGGTCTCGGCCGCAACTACGTCGCACAGTGGTCCGACGCCATCTATTGTGGCGGCCACACCTCCTTACACACCTAGTGCGACTGGCCCTCCGTTTTCATACAGTATGCCTAGTTCAGGAACAAGTCCTGCACTCACTTATTACATTTCATAGACTTTGGGTCTGGGGGCAGGGAGCTCCAACGCTCCCCTGCAAGGTCAACTTGGGGGCATTCTTGTCCCTTTCAATGCTTTTCCTTACGTTGGGGGTCATATACCTCCTTCATCCCCTTCGCTTAGTGGATTTCATTAGCAGTCCGCCGGGCAGCCTGCACACACGAGTCTACTTGGAGCCGAGAGTCAAGGAACACCTGTGCAAACTCTGCCGGTAGGTTCGTCGTCGTTCATCTGGAACGGGATGTTTGGTAATAACACCCTTGCATCTACTGCTTTCCCATCAGGGGGCACACCTATTTTTGGAAATTCTACGCCGGCACAGGGTACTATTCCTGTGCCGGGGGCACATATACCAGGACCTTGGAACTCAGGACAAGGATCTGTTCCTTCATCTGGAATGCCATTCTGGGGAAATTCTTTCCACATCCAATGGAACCCCGGACAAGCCTCTATGCCTCTCCCCATAGGACCGGCATAGGGGAATCCTTCCCAAAGTCCCTCAAATACGATGAACGCCCAACATCCTATGTCCTTCATGGGGAATCAGCAAATGATGTCTCCTCAAATGAAAAACCCTTACGCTGGTCAAGGCCAAGGTTTCTACCAAAACCCTGGCCAACAACAAAACTTTTTCTGGCAACCTGGTGCCAGTCAAACCCCAGAACCCTTTTATCCTAGCTATCAGTAGCAACCTAAACTACCTTTCTTGGCAACACTACACTTGCCATATTTAACATGGTTGTTGAATGATCCTATCTGTCACGATCCGCGTTGGCCTCCTATGCCGACGAAGTTGCCTTCGGACATCCCAAAGTTCGAAGCCAAGCCTAATGAAGATCCAGGTGATCACGTGACCACTTTCCACTTATGGTGTTCATCTAACTCACTGAAAGATGACTCCATTCAGTTGCGATTATTTCAATGCACTCTTATTGGGAGTGCCACGAAATGGTACATAGAGCTTGATCGTTCACGATATTCTACTTTTGGCGAACTGGCAATGGTCTTCCTTAACCATTTCCAGTTACCTGTAAGATACGACACTGACACATAATTGCTAGCCAATTTCGAGCAGACGACAGTGGACCATATCTCGGATCATATTCGAGAGTGGTGACGCTGAAAGAGTCTCATAAAAGTACCAGTCCCACCAGCATTCCTGTTGGAATGGTTCATTAAGTCCTTGGTCCCACAGTTGTCCAAAGACGTCGCAACATCAGGAGTTTTCTCTGAAGAAGATGCCATTATGAGGGCTCAACAGTTTGAGCTTATCTATTCTCAGTCCGGTTTGTTATATAGCATCTTACCAGATGTGCCACGTTCAATACTAGAGAAAACCAGACAGAGAGTCGGACCACATGCTGACGGTATAGTTGGTTCGACACAAACCAAGCCCGCTGAGCAATTGACTAAACAATTGCCGCAGTTATCTATACAACACTCAGTGGCCAGCCAGACTCCAGCTTTGGCTGCTCCTCCTACTCAAACGTCGGAAGTACACTCTGTACAGACGACTAACCCAAAGGCCAACCATCAGCCTGAAGGAAAGAAAAAACAATGCAAGAAGAGTAAGGGGGATAAGAAACAAACGGATAATGCTAGCGAGGGTACTACTGAAAAAAGGAAGGCGAGGTATCCGTGCAACCTTTGTGCGGAAGACCACCCAACCCATTTATGCCCTCGACTTGCAGAGGCCCAGAATTTTGTCACGCAGCAACGACAAGCTGTGTTGACTAATCCCTTTCAGCATGGGTAGAATTTAACTCAAGCCTCTGCAAGTACGGAGGGGGGCAGCCACAAAAACTGCCCTCCCCCAAACGGTTCATATTTCGTGAATGTATATATGATGAAAAGTGACGCTTTCATAGCGACTAGAGCTAACGATTATAGCAAACCAAGTGCCTCTAAGAAAGGAAAAGAAGCCGAGATCCCATCTCTTCCTCTACAGATCGAGAAGACGTTGGGTGAAACAATGACTCGCATCCCCAAAGGTGCATTTAAACGAGCTTCTCATAATCCAAACGCAAGGGCCGCCCAGAATTACTCTATGGTGGAATATTTGTCACAAACTGCTTGTGCTATGTCCACTTTGGAAGTCCTCCAAAGTTTCCCTGCTCAGAGAAAATCCTTGTTGACTGTTTTAGGCTCTACTGAGACTTGTAACCTGGGAACGATCATGTTAGATATGACTGACTTGAAACCTTGTTTGCCTTACCACGTCGCATTTCAGATAGTAGTGGCTCACCCCACGAAAACCTTTACATGAAATATCTTCCACATGGTGGTAGACGAGGGCGCTTCGACTTGCGTTATGTCGTTATCATGATGGAAAGCCATTGGTCAACCTGAGTTGTCTCCGTCACCTACTCTTCTCACTGCGTTCGATGGTCATTCTTTCCGACCGCATGGCATCATCCCTTCTTTCCCTGTGCAGTTAGGGGGGAAGACCGTGTGCGTCGAAGTGGAGGTAGTCGATGCCCCCATCGATTACAATATTTTGTTGGGTCGTAGTTGGACTTATGCAATGCAAGCAGTGGTCGCTACAGTTTTCCGAGTCTTACTTTTTCCAGATGAAGGTCGGATAGTGACTATTGATCAGTTGTCCTTCTCTCGACCTGATCTAGCCTTGGGGGCATCCACGGTTCCCATGGTAGATAATCCTCAAGCCGATGTCGTCAATGTAGGAGTTGGTTTGTGCCCATCTTTGATGGGTACCTTCAATTACCCACCTCCTCAAGGCGATGTCAAGTTTATATCGACTCACCACAAGGCTGAGATTTTCCATGTTTCGTCGTTCCGCACGACTTATTTTCAGGATTCATGGACTCTTCCTTCCCCATCAGACACGATGGATGCGACAGGGAATGTGGGCATGTCTACACCCTTGTCGGCCGCTGAAGTAGTGTACTCTCTGGTTCAGCAAACTTCAACTACTCCTGATCGGACTCCCGCACAAGAGTTGGATCCGTTACTGGATCCTATTTGGGCTCAGGATTCTCTTGTCAACAACGATTCATTAGACCTATTCTTGCCTTCTAAAGAAGCCATAATCGAAGCAATGACTAGTCCGGACAAACCCTGGGACGATCTTCATCACAGATCATACTTCCTCCCAGAGTTACACCGAATCGAGGCAGGAGAATTCACTATCACCATGACAGGAGATCAGCCTTGTCCCATTAACCTCTTGGCTACACAGGATATTTATGCTGAGGGAAACATGGCGACTATCCATGCCATGATACCTATCAACATCTCTCGAACCCCTGGTGTCATGGAGAATGTCCTCGTCAGAGCAGATTGCTCCCCCGAAGAGATTCAGATTTACACGGATCTTTTCAAAGAATTCCACGACATTTTTGCCTGGTCTTACGAAGCGATACCTGACATCGACCCACAAAGTGTCGATCATAGGCTACCTTTGTTGTTTTTTAAGATCGCTTTGAGACCCAAAAGAAACATCCAGTGAGACTGTATTTATGCTTTTCGATCTTGTCTGGATTAACTGAGAAAAGTAACCATTATCGAGTCTTCTTTAATCCCTTTTCAGACTCCTTAAAGATGAAAAGATTGTCGAGTGACCTTGTTTCTTCACACTCGTTAAACTGGTCCAGAAGAACGTTCCTTAAACGGGTCTCCTTTTAATCCCTTTTTAGGCCCTCTAAACATGAAAAGATTGCCAAGCAATCTTGTGACTTGTCACGCTCGTTAAACTAAAATTTGAAGTCACGTCTGTCTGGCGGTAGTTTACCCCTTTTTCGGTCTGGATGGTCAACTGTACGAACAAAGGAATACTCTATCGAATTCCGATTCTTTAGAAGAGTATCCTCAGGTGTAATTTTATTCCTTTTTCGGGCCTGAGGGACTAAATTTACGAAAAAGAAACCCCCCCGGAGTCCATAGTTAAGCTCTTTTCAGACTCCCTAAAATTGAAAAGATTGCCAAGTGACCTTATTCTTTCACACTCGTTAAACGATCCAGAAGAACATTCCTGACGGAGTCCATAGTTAAGCTTTTTTCAGACTCCTTAAAATTGAAAAAATCGCCGAGTGATCTTGTCCTTGTCACACTCGTTAAAATGATTTTGAATTGACGTCTAATCGGTGCTAGTTTATCCCTTTTTCGAACCGACTAGACTATTGACAAAAAAGGTACCCCAATGGAGTTTCCTTTTATGCTTTTTCAGACTCTCTAAACATGAAAAATCACTGAGCCTCCCTTCTCTGGGCTCGTTAAACTTACATCAAAGGACGTTACCATTGTGTGTTCTATCAACTGCATTTGCATCCTTTACCTTTCAGCCTAGTAACAGTTTGCGTCTACGTTTTAACACCTTTGGCCACAGGAGGATTTTTCCGAGTATCATTTCCTAGAACATCAGTCTTGTCCTTGTGCCTTGAACTTGTATGTTTGCGATCCTCGTTCCTCCCTTATAATGTAATATTCCCTTATTCTTTTTTCCAAATCAACAAAAAGAACAAAAAAATCAAATATACCCCAAAAAGAGGATGGGAAAAGTATTTTCTTTATTGGCAACATTATGAGTCGCCCTTGGATAAAGCACATCTGTCCGTTTGATTCATCAGACTTTGGGATTTAGTACGACCTTAGGAAGCTTTGCTCATTACAAAGTTGTGTCCTCCACCGTTTGGTTACTCTTCCAAACATATGGAGAGTTTGTGTTGCCTCCTACTCCGTAGACTTATGATTAACAGATATGCTACCTGAGCCTTATCACTTGTCGTGCTATTGTCCAAGGGAAGTTTGTTACTTAGCCTGAGTTGGCCACTCTACAATATGTCTCTTGTCCGCATACCCAGCCATCCTGAACTTCCAATCAAGTCCTTGTTCGAAATCACTGAAGCCTTCAGTCTGATCATCAAGATTATCAATTTTGTCTATGTCCGACGAGTCGTCGAAGACCTCTGGGTAGTGCAGTCGTACACTCATATTACACTCCTACCTGATTTTTGAATATTTTGAAGTTGTTGCTCGAGCTCTGAAGTCCTCATCTCTAGCCATCAGACCTTATCAACTTCTACGAAGATGGATACTTTGCATGTATATCTTTTTGATTTCGAGATGTAGATCCGCTGTGTACTGTTCACGGCTACACTTTATATAGTTATATGACATGGATCTACAATGTATTTGATTGGTATCCATGCGTTCTATTTTATCCTGAGCATGGATATGCCCGCCTCAGTGAGACATTTGTTATTTTGCAGACGACACCTCCTGATTCCTGATTCCTGGGCTCACTCATTCAGCATATCAGTACAGATTGGTAAAGATTGGTAATGTATTTCAGCCATCAAATTCTCTTCTGACCTCACACATTAGGGGGCATCTGTTATAACCCTAAATTGCACCACACATGCTTACCTGGCATTAGGCCAACTCATATCCCTTGTTTGCAAAAAAACTACTGAACAACTCTTCTAAAAATTCCATTTTTAAAAAGAAAACTCTAGCAGGCTCACTACAGCCCGCGGGAAAACTCTAGTAGGCCCACTACAGCCCGCGGGGGCCCTACTAGCAGGCCCACTACAACCCGCATTTTCCTTCAGAATCACAAAAAATGGAAAGTTGCCGATGGAACGAGAAGCTTTTGGTCAGTTAACTGGAACTCCCCGCCATGCATGGTCGAGAATTTGTCTAAAACCCTAGCTCCTTCTAGCCTATAAAAGAAGGGGTAGGGGTACTATTCAAAGGAGGAAAAATCATAGCAAAGAAACTTTGCCAAATTGCCAAGTCCGTTTTGTCCCAACCCTTTAGCCTTGCCTCAAGCTTTAGGAGAAGTTCAAGCAAAGCAGTTGGAGGACAAAGAAGAGAAGGAGCCCAGGATCAGGATCGAGGAACGGTGGCCGATCTCAGAAATCATTGTAAGTTGGTTCATATTGAGATTAATGAAAAATATACTTTTCCCGTCCCGAATACATGAGTCTCATCTATGTTATTTGATTTGCGTTTAATCTCTAACCCTCTAGTATATCATTAGCATGCATGCGTAGTTTTGTCTTGATTGCAGGAAAGCTTTGTGGAAGGAGCAGCAACAGCAAGGGGATAAAGGCTCAACGGAGGATCTACTTCAACCGTCGATAAAAAGGTTAGTTGATTCTTCCCATGTGTGCATGAGAAAAGGGGTTGAGATTTTGGGTAGAAGGTTAAAAGTTATGTCTTAAGGGTCATGATCTGCGTACAAGTTTAAAGCCCTAGCTTGTTAGTCCATAGGGTAGAATACCCCACAACATTTACCCTTACAATTCTATGTGATAACAATGTGAACAACCTGGTGTATCAGATATTATATATTCGAAGCTTCCACAACTTCAACATCAAGAAGAATACCTTCCACAAAAAATTTCCTCAACCTCATGGGACTACACCGAGAAACACGCAAGGCCTCACATAATGATACCAGGAAAACCAGTGGGGGCCTCATAGGAAAACCTATACTTGACTAGCAAGGGTATGCTCAAATAGGGTTTTATGAAAACCCTTCCCCAATCTATGGCTCCGAGAAATCCCTCCTTCGCACAACTCCACTACTTCGCTTTCTCTAAGAAATCACATCCTTTCTTAGTGAATAAATGATAGGTTGTTTATGTGTATTTATACATTTTCAAGTAACTTCTTTACTTGATATTTGATTCAACCTATAACTTCTTGTTCGTAACAATTTTTCTCCTTTAATTAATTTTGGGGCCGACTTGTAACTTCTTGTCCTTAGATTCGGGGCTTCTTCACTTTCTTTGAGGGCTTCATCTTTAAGATGGAATAACTTCTCAATCATAAGAAACCACATGGTTTGCCACCTACCGTTGGAAATGGCTTGACGAGAACTATCAATCCAAATTTTTTTTTCATCCATTTACGATGTCCTTCACCCTCATTTTCCTCAATCAACTTCGGGCTTCATGACCACACCTCTAGGGCTTCTTAAATACTTAGCCAGTTAACCATACTTCTAGGGATTCTTGTAGAATTCCTTAAAGCATCTTCCCATGTGGGCCATGCTTAAAGCTACACTATAAGGGGACCGATTTAGAGAATTATTCAAATAAACCCATTACTTCTAGAGACTTATAGGCTTCTTCTAGGGTTGACATCATTGAAAACCAATGTTCCAACTGTAAAGACTGGTTGAGCCGACCTCAATTGTATGGTTGGGTTGTCAAACGAAAAAAAAATTCATATCTTCTCATTCCTATGGAGTTAGAGGGAATTCCATATACCGTTGGAAATATCTCGCAATAATATTTCCAATCACATAACCTGTGCTCCCATTTGAGATAGTTATGTATGGTAAAAATGTCTTCAAAGATGGGGTATCCAAACTTATCATCAAAAATAGAAAAGTAATACTTTCAACAATCTCCATATTGAAATATTTATATTGGAAATATGTAGGATTGTAATATTTATCTTGGACATTTGTAGGATCCCATGTCTTTTAAATCAATGACAACAATATTTCTAACAGTATCCCCCTCTGTCATTGATGGAAACCCTTAGTCAATTATGTAATACCCATGTCTGAAACTCTCATTGTGTCTGTAATTCTTCCTCTATATGCAACTTCTCCCCCTTTGACATCAATGGAAAAGGATTGCTCCCCTTGATATTCTTCTTCCCTGTACTGACAAGATGAGAGAGATATCACTCCTATACAACATTTTTCTCCTTTGAATTTATCGAGTATGTATACATCTCTTGAGGTTCTGTTTTCATTTTCCACTAATCTTCTTGAAGTTGCTTTCCTTATATCACACCCTTTAGAATGAAATGTGAGGTTGTGAAGTTGATCACACTTTTGGATGACACTTAGAATATTATTCTTTAACCCTTCAACATACAAGACATTTTTTGTTAATTCTTTCAATTATCAAGACTAATAATACCTTTTCCAATTATCCTTCTAGAAGCCATATATCCAAAAGTAACACTACCTCCTTTTTATTCCTTCAAGGTGAGAAACTTGATCTGGTCTCCTATCATGTGTTTTGAATATCCACTATCAATGTACCATTGGTTCCCTTCATTTTGAGCATAAAATTCATGTCCACATTATTCCTTCTTCGGTTCTTCTTGTTTATTTTTTCACACCTTTGTGTATTCTTCTCTATTCTTGGTAAGAGAATCTTCTTCCTTGTTTTGTATAGGAGACTTTATTATGTTTCTTCTATATTCATATGTTATGTTCTCGTAGTTATTTCATTTATAACACTCAATATCAAGTATGTTGATTTTACCACTCCAACCCAACGCCCGACAGTTAGCTCAAAATATAATCACTTTATCGACTAAAATCACAACTGAGTAATAAACTAAACATCCAATGGAAGCATAAACTAGGAAACCAAAATTCTCACACAGGAAACCAATATTTTTGGGTAAACTACCCCTAGAAAAAACCTGGAGGGAAAACTAGTTTCATTAAGGTCAAATCAGGGCTCCCATAATAGGGAAAATGGCCCACTAAGAGAATATACACTATAGACAAACCTGGCAATGCATGTGCTATTGTATGACCATGTACCAAAATGATTTTTGAGGTGAACACATATTTCATTTAGCAAACCCGCATACATACATCATTGTATTCATTGAAACCTAGGAACATGTACGAAAACATTTTATGAAAACTTTCATACAACGTCACGCTTTCCTCTAGATTATATCAGTTGAAACCCACATGCAGCTACCTCTTCTCTCTCTTCTCCTTGACTTGTATGATCTCTAGATGAAATTCCTTCTCCACCTATCCAAGATATTTAATTACTATCCTTTATGATCCGACCCTCTCTACATAAAAACTTGGATGAAATCTCTTCACCCGTCCAGTGAGATCTCCTCACTCTCGTGTAAGAAAAAGTCATTATTTTCTTATGCACTCCTCACACTAGAAAAATTCCTTCTTTTCTATCATTGAACTTGGTCTCTCACCAAAAGTCTCAACCTTGATCTCTCACCAAAGTCTCCCAGAAGTGTATCTCACACAAGTGTCTTCCTCCTTCACCCTATCATTTCTTTTATAATTATGAGTTATAATCTAAACCTAGTATCCAAAGTGTTTGATGATTGAGATTACTTCACACACCCACTTAATATTTATGTGCTTAGATTACATGATAATTAGTTTTAGGGTTTTCCTTAAATTTCTCAATTAACTAATCAAAACACTTTAACTTTAATTAATTCCTTTTAACTAAAGTAAACTCAAGGATAAAATGTTTTCAACGAATTCCACATGCTAGAAACATGCCAATGCGGAAGTACTTGTATGATACTACCACTAACATAAAAAATCCCTCTTATGGAGGAAGGTAATTCTTCCACCTAGAGATATCTATGTCTTCACTATGAGATATGCTACCATGGATGCTTTCCAATCCACCTAATTGGTCACTCCCTATGAAACAAAAGTTATCCCTACCATCTTTCTCCGACCCATCTCCGAAGACTCACTACCTCTGAACATGCTCCTAGAATGCTCCTTCTCCTGATAATTCTTCATGTCCATCTCTTATCTAGGTGGATATCAGTGGCCACCCACCTTTTCCAACTCGCTCAAAACAGTTTTCTGGCAATTTTGGCAATTTACTATTTTTAGTAGTTTTAACTTATGTGGACATTTTGAGGGCCTAAATGAAGGTTTTTCAGAATCAAGCTTCTCAATGATAGATGAAGGAATGATTTGTCCCCAAAAATGAATCTCCTCAAATATACCTTTCCAATGGGCTATCGTGCGCCTAAAACAAAGATCGTATGCAAAAGTTATGACCCTGGGAAGTTGATGTATTGACTTACCTAAACAGGGCCCACATGACTTTTGGCACTTCATATCCTAGGGTTAGATTTTTGGATGTCTAGGGTTTTTTAAATTCTTGTTTATTTTAAAAGGGCCTTCAAATCCTTATTGTAATCATCTTCTTTCGAATGAGAGCAGTCATCACATCTATTCTCAAAGATAAGCCACCACCATTCCAACAAGCTTGTTTTCCGCTACATTTTATAGTTTCAACTTATTTCGTTATTGAATAGAAAACAAATTTTATTGTATCTCTTTTATTCTATGTGAAGAATATTTTAATAATCTGTATTCATTTCATTATTCTCATAAAATCTAGATCAGTGGTATCAGAGCGGTCTTCTCCTTGTCGTCTTAATGCATATCCCCAACAAGGTCATGGTATAAGGAATTGGGTCTCGAGCTTGTTTCTCTTGAGGACAAAAGATATTTCATGCCCAAGTGACCTCTCACGGTAGGAGAAAATAAATATGGTAGGACAAGAGATCCTTTCAAAATGTTGCTTGAGAAATGCCTCATGCAATAGAGGAACAAGATGATGGACAGTTTTGCGCAAATCCTTCAGCAGCTACAAACAAGCGACACATCTTCCTCGAGCAAAGGTGCCTCCCCCTTCAAGGTACAAATAAACTTCGATATTCCTATATTTGAAGGTTAGATAGATGCAAATGTTGTAGAGAAGTGGTTGAATCTACTAGAAGGGTATTTTTCTATCCACAAATTTTCAAATAGAGAAAAGATTACTTTTGCACTCCTCAAAGTCGTTCCCCGTGTCAAATATTGGTGGGAAATTTTTTGTGAGAAAAATGAAATAGAGGAACCATCATTATTTACAGTCACGGACACCTAGGAATCCTTTAGGGATGCTATTAAGGAACAATACTACCCTATTGAAAGTTATGATGAATTGTATACCAAATGGACCACACTATGGCAAGAAAGAGACCAGGCAGTGCCAGAGTTCACAAATATTTTCCATACATTGCGCACTAAGTTGGGTATCAAATATTCAGAGTGACATCTCATGCTCAAGTATCGCGGTGCTCTTGATAGATACATCCATACCAAAATGGAATTTCTTTACATCTCGTCCTTGGGCTTGACCTACCAATATGTCGTCAAAATCAAGCAGAAGCTCAAACAAAAGACTTGCCAATTTGGGCTTGGGAACCCCTCACATCAAAAGCCAGGAAGGGGTGGCCCCAACCCATAGAAAAAAGGACAAAGAAAAAATGGAAAATATCAGGACAACCAGTCTAAGCCACAAGCAAAGAAGGAAATTGGAAAGACAAAGAAAGATATTGGGAAGTGGTGCGACTTCCATAAGAGCCATTGACATAACACTGTTGACTTTCACTCAAAGCAATCGCTGGTTGTCGAAGTGAAAGGCTCTGAATAAGATGTGGGTTTTGAATCTGAATCAAAGCTAGAAAGGGGAAGATGGATCATTGACGTGGAACCCAGTGCCACCATTGCTACCACCAAGCTCCATCCTAGTGATCCAGACGAGCCATAAGAAGGCGAGTGCCTCTTCCATTCACAGATGTGGGTAAAAGGCACCTCGTTGCACTTCATCATTGATAGAAGTAGCTAGAATAACCTCATCTCATCATAGGTCATCAAGCAACTGGCCTTGTTGACAATGTCACACCCACAACCCTACACCATTGGATTTCTCTGCCAAGGAACTGATCTCCGCGTCAGCCAACAGTGTCAACTGTCGTATGACATCAAGCCCTTCAAAGACGAGATATTGTTTGATGTTTCTCCTCTCGAAGTTTGTGATGTTCTTTTGGGCCAACCTTATTTATGGAAACATCATGCTATATATGAGTCTAGGCCTCGTAGTGTTATTATTACTTTGAACAAGAAATTGTACAGGATACCTGAGGCAGTCTCTCCTAGTGTTATTTCCTTGATCTCTTCCAAGCAATGCAAGAAGGCCATCTCTCGGAGAAGGAAATTTGTCTTCTTCATGATTCACTCTCAGAGTGAGCGAAAGATCATAGCCACATCCAGGGCCTCTGTGACCGATCTCTCCACACAAAAAAAGCAAGTGGATAAGGTTATGGAAGAATACTTAGATATCTTCTCCTCTCCTATCGGGGTACCTCTATACAACTAGGTCAAGCATCCCATCGATTTGACCCCAGACGCACTGCTACCCAATGAGTCATTCTACTACCGCTCTCTGTTAGAAAATGAGGAGATCAAGAGGCAGATCCAAGAATTTCTCGACAAGGATAACATATGTCCCAACTCATCGCCTTGTGGGAGCCCAATCGTGCTGGTGCAAAAGAAATATGGGACCTAGAAACTCTGCATTGATTACGGGGCTCTGAATAAAATCATAGTCTGAAACCGGTATCCAATTCCTCGAATCAACGACCTCCTTGATCATCTCACAGCAGCCAAATACTTCAGTAAGATTGATCTAAATTCTGGCTACCGCCAGGTCCCAATAGAACATACAAATGTATGGAAGACCGCCTTCAAGTCAAAAGAAGGACTTTTTGAATGGTCGGTCATGCCCTCTGGTTTGACAAATTATCCAACAATATTTATGAAGATGATGGAAGATATCCTATGACCTTTCACCAATACTTTTGTAGTGGTGTATACGGATGACATCCTCATCTACAACAAGACTTGGGAGAAACACTTGCAGCATATTCAGCAGGTTCTACACACCCTGTGGCAGCACAAACTATATGAAAACTGGGAAAAATGTTCCTTCGGCATGGACATGGTCCATTACTTAGGCTACACTGTTGATAGGTATGGTGTTCATGTGGATCTAGAAAATATATAGGTCATCTGTGACTGGCCAACCCCAACCACACTCACTGAACTTCGGAGCTTCTTGGGACTCACCAATTCCTATTGCAGGTTTGTGTTGGGATTCTCTCATATCGCATGGGCCCTCATCCAAGTAACTAGGGGTGGTGGTAAGGAAAAAATTGTATGGGGTCTGTCCCAACAACAAGCCTTCAATGACTTGAAGAATCATTTGTTCTCATCCCTGGTACTTTCATTACTGGAGCTACAACATCCCTTTGAGATCAATATAGATGCTTTATAATATGGTGTGGGCATCATTCTAACTCAACATGATCACCCCGTGGCATATCATAGTGAGACACTATCAGATGTTATTCATAAGTACCCTACTTACAACAAATAAATTTACTCCATTGTGCAAGCCTACTGCCAGTGGAGACATTACATTCTTGGGAAGGGAACAGTCATCCACACTAATCACAAGCCACTATAGTTCATGCAGACCCAAGGTAAATTGTAGAATGACCACCATCAGAAGTGGTCCACATACTTACAACAGTTCAACCTCAACATCAAGTATAAAATAGGAAGTACCAACTGAGTTGTTGATTGCCTCAGCTAACCTCCATTTGTGACACTCACCACCGTGCTAGACTCCTACATCCACTAGACCTCTGAATGGCCCCACCTCTACGGTACAGACCCTGACTTCTCCACCACCTATCAGATCTTGGGCACGAACTCAATGGTCACTAATTTCATCTTCAAGATGGGTTTTTGTGTTGTTGGGACATCTTTTTGTTCCATAAATTGAGCACGAGAAGATTATTTGGGAAGCTCACTACAGTCGGGTGGAAGGACACTTTGGCGTCGAAAAGATAGTGGCAGTGTTGCAGAAACATTTCTACTAGCCAAAAATTCGACAAGATGTCGAAAAGTATATTAGGTCTTGCACTTCCAGCGTTATTTCCAAATCAACCACTAAGAAACAAGGCTTATACATCCCTCTTCCTACTCCTGAAAAGTCACGGGAATCCATCTCAATGGACTACATGTCTGGCCTCCTATCCACCAAGAGGGGAAATGACTGTGTTTTTGTGGTTGTTGATCTCTTTTCCAAGATGGTGATTCTAGATGCCAGCAAGAAGAACATCACAACAGAAGCCACTCCCAAGATCTTCTTTGATATTCTTTAGCGTGCACCCAGTCTTCAACATGGCTCTCCTTTGGCCATATTTCCCACCATTATTGGACGCCTCAGAGATAGCAGAGAAGTTGACACCAACAGAGCTCAACCCTAACTGCATGGAATAAGAATCTAGTGATCATATTTTGGACACACAGATCAAGGGAAATCGACAACAAAGGATCTAGCTTTATCGAGTCGTCAAAGCAGGGAATCTCCAGCACCAAGGCAAGTGGCTCACCCAGGTCAAAATTCAGCAGAAATTTCTTCATCTGATGGGGGAAATCAACACAATGGAGACCATTTCTTCCTAAGGAGGGAGTATTGATCCAGGTGGATACTGGTGGCCACCCACCCTTTCCAACTCTCTCAAAATAGTTTTCTGGCGATTTTGGCAATTTAATATTTTTAGCAGTTTTAACTTTCGAGGCCATTTTGAGGGCCTAAATGAAGGTTTTTCGGGATTGAGATTCTAAATGATAGCCAAAGGTATGATTGAGCCCCCAAAATGAATCTCCTCTATGATACCTTTCCAACGGGATATCGTGCACCTAAAATGAAGATCATATGCAAAGGTTACAACCCCAAGAAGTTAATGTACTGACTTACCCAAACGGGGCCCACATGACTTTTTGCACTTCATCTCCTAGGGTTAGATTTTTGGATGTCTAGGGTTTTTGACATTCATGTTTATTGTAAAAATTCCTTCAGAGCCTTATTGTAATCATCCTATTGTGAATGAGTGTAGCCGTCACATCTCTTGTCAAAGATAAGCCGCCACCATTCCAACAAGCTTGTTTTCTGTTGCATTTCACAGTTTCATCTTATTTCGTTATTGAATAGAAAACTAGTTTTACTATATCTTTGTTATTTTGTGTTAAGCATATTTCAATAATCTGTATTTGTTTTGTTCTACTCATAAAATTCATATCAATCTCATATCATGAATCCTATCTGATAGACTTGGAAGGTGGCTCCTTCCCACTTGAACCTAAAGGTTGACTCCCTTTGAGTTAATCATCCTTCAGAGCTTCTCGCTCCCTATTATTTGTCATTGATATTGATCCAATATCCCCTTTAATCCTTTTACAAGTTTTCATCCTAGGATAATGGTTCACCCAAGGAATACAAATCAACAAATATCCAAGCCCTACAAACAGATCTATGAAGAAGGAAATTGATCCAGATATTAGAGGATGACATATCTATTTGAGTCAGTGACTCATATATTGAGAAACAAAGTGTGTAAGGAGGGTTTTGAGTAAAGGAGAAAAGGGGAAACAAGGGAGTTAACAGTCAACCAACAAGATCGAAGGACTGATCTTGATGATATCCCCTTGAGTTACTACCCTTCGTGGCTCAAGCACTTGAGAAAAAATCTTTCTTTGCTCCTAAGTGGATGACTCAGGAACATGAGAAAAATTTATTCTCTAATCCTACATGCTCTCATGTGGCTTAGATCTCTATATGGAAATCCTTCTCCACCTATATGAGATCTCCTTACTAAATCTCGACCTCCTTCCATTGCTCGACCAGCCAACCAACAAACGTTTTATGCTGAAAATGCCTTTGTATTGCCCCTGTACACCATTGTCACCACTATATCCCATGTATGTATGTGAATGTCATTAATGTGACCTGCGTACACCTTTGTACACCTGCAAAAATAAATATTTTCCCTCATAAATATTGTTTTGTAGAAATCAGTCCTTCGATTTCTTCCTGCTAGTTTATAGATTTGTTAATATCTCCTGCAAATCCGACAATATGTTGCAAAATATAGTGGATTTTTTATTAGTCCTTCAAGTACCCCCCTTGACACTCATGATCCCATATATATTCTCCTATAATCCTAGATTTGAACTTGATATCTCCCCTCGTCACTCAGATCTCATAGTTCTATCGTTTTGCATCTTCAGATATGATCCCTCTTAGAGAAACATTTCTCTGATACCATGTTGATTTTACCACTTCTACCATGCACCTGACATTTATCTCAAAATAAAATCACTTTATATACTAAAAGAACAGTTGAGTAATCAACTAAACATACAGTGGAAGCATAAACTAGGAAACCAAAATTGTCACACACAACAAACCAATATTTTTGGGTAAACTACCTATGAAAAAGCACCGTAGGGAAAACCAGTTCGAAGATGCTTTTATTAAGGTCAAGTAAGGGCTCCTGTAACAATTAAAATGGCCCACTAAGAGCATATACACTGCAAACAAACCTAACAATCCTTGTGTTGTTGTATGACCCTGTACAAATATTCTTTTCAAGGTGTATGTTCCTTTCCTTTAGCAAATCTGCGTACATACACAACTGTCTCCACTGAGACCCATGTACATGTATAGAAACTATATATGGAAAATTCCATATGGCACTACACTTCCCTCTGGCTTCTATCAATAGAAACCCACCCGCAGCTACCTCTTCTCTCTCTTCTGCTTGATTTGTATGATCTCTATATGAAAGTCCTTCTCCACCTATCCAAAATATTGAATCTTTGTCATTCATGATCCAACCCTCTCTACATCAACACTTGGAAAAAATATCTTCACCCAACTAGTGAGATCTCCTCACTCTCATGTACGAAAAATTCATTCTTTGCTTCTACACTCCTCACACTAGAAAAATTTCTTCTTTGTTATCCTTGACATTGGTCTCTCATCAAAAGTATCGAACTTGATATCTCACCAAAGTCTCCCACAAGTGTCTTCCTCCTTCACCCTATCCTTGCTTTTATAATCATGAGTTATAATCTAAACCTAATCTCCAAAGTGATTGACGGTTGATATTACTTCTCACACCCACTTAAGATTTACATGCTTAGATTACATGCTAATTACTTTTATCACTTTCCTTAAATAATTGAATTAACTAATAAAAAAACTTTTAATTTAATTAATTCCTTTTAACTAAAGTAAACTCAAGGATAGAAGTCTTCCAATGACTTCCACATGCTAGACACATGGCAATGCATAAGTGCATGTCTAATGCTACCACTAATATCAACAAAGTAGAGGAGAAAATGAATTGTAGTTTTTGTTAGAAAACCATTGAGAACTTCTAGTTTTGTTGCTCACATAATCATCCTTTGAGGTTTTTTAATAACCTCTATTTCTATCTCTCACATGATCACTTATTTCATAATCTCTACAATATATTGCTTTATGACCAAAATTATTGCTAGAAAAACAATATCCAAGAAAGAGATTTTGGTATTGGTTTATGAAAGGTCTTCATGGTGGAACAACTCTTCTGAACTCATTCATGTTGTTCTTGTGAGAAGAATTGGGTTTATTCTAGTCATCATTTCATTTTTTGTTGTTGCTTTCATTGTTGGTGGAGCCTTTGAGAATATTGTCATAACTTTCAAGCTTTTCTTCATCTCTTTTTCTGATGGCTTTGTAACTTTAATGCTTTCATATTCCTCGGTGGTATTTTTTTATCTTCATATCCAAGACCTATCTTGATGAATGGTGGCCTTTGGAAATTGAGAATATTGTCTAATATTTTAGTACTCTTTCAAAAATTCAATCTTCTACCCAACTAATTATTTGTTTTCTATAGTTCCTTTCTTAAGGAAACTATTTTAGCTTCTACCTTCTCACAATTTTCTTCATTTTATTTCAGTTGTCTTCTCACCACTTATTCTATCCTATTTGCCTCTTCTAGTTGAGTATTTAGGATAATAATTGTCTTCTCTATTTATTCAATATCATGGCCCTTATTTTCATGTTTATGCAATTGCTTCTTCTACTTTATATTATCTTCCTTGAGTATGTCTATTTATTCTAAGGCACTAACGAGTTATGTTTAAATATTATCTTCCCCATCAATGTTTTCATCTTCTGACGATGGATTTTATTTCTGATTATCTTCATTTTCTTCATTGACAGGTTGTTTTTCCATGGTTATGGAGAGAGATTCTTCTTTATCATCAATATCTTCCCTTTCTTTGAATTTTCTAGATCCTCCTTTTAGCTTTTTCACAACTTCTGCTTCTTCTATCTTTTACTCACAAGAGGAAAAATAATTAGATCTCTCTTCATAAATTTTTTGTAGCTTATCCCAAATATGTTTGGTTGTTGTACACTTCATTACATTGACAATATTGGAATCTATTAGGCCACTCAAGATCAACTCTAGTTCTTTTTCATTGTTTTCACTTGACTCCTTCCCAGCTTCATCTGTATAACCTGTTGTGACTGATTCTCAAATACCAAAACCAAGGGCCTGCAAATATAACTTCATTCTTATACTCCATGTTGCATATATTTTTTCATTGAGCAAAGGATCTTTGTTTGTAGGGATATGTTCCTTACAATCCATATATGCTCAGGATCTGCATTCCATTGGTTAAATTGTTTCTTAAGGAACCCTCTCTGATGCCAATTGTTCAACTTATTCTTATATAGAGAGGAGGTGGGGGGTGAATCAATATAAGATACTTTTAAATTTATTTAACCATTCATAAATCATTCATTAATTGAGAAAAAATAATCACATATAAACTCAAATCATAATGCACAAAGTTTAACATGGAAACCCAATAGGGAGAAAACCTTAAAGTTAGATTTATAAATGCTTGTAGGAATCATATTTATGTTACAAATATTATATGAACCAACCTACTAGAGACTCCAATCTCTTTAATTGAGCACCAAATCAACAAGACATAGGAACCAACCTACTGGAGACACCAATCTCCTCAACTTAGAACCAAATCAATAAGATATGTGTAGATATCAATCAAGATCTTCATACATAGATTACTTCTTACTTCACTTCAATGCTTCATTCCATATTCAATCCTTCAAACCCTAGAAAGCCTCATAATATCATTCTCTAAATGTAATCACTGGCAATGACATCCATTGACAACAAAATATATTGATGGAAACATACAATGATGAAAACATCCACTAACTGTAACATCCATTGACGACAACATCGCAACATCAAAACAATGGACAAGGAAACATCACATACCTTTAGTTCTTCATAATGCACCTTGAGAACACAAAAGACATCAAGAAAATCCCTTTGACTTCTCTTGCACACCAGAAAAACACCCCAACACCTTTAGCACACCTCAGATCACTTGTGTGCACCTTAGACTTGATCTCTTGCTTGGTTTATCTACAAATGAAAAATAATATCTTGTATTTATACTAATTTCTTCCCCACTTTCAAGGTTAACCTATAAAGCATGGTTTATCCAACCTCAATTGTTTGGTTGGGTTGTCAGACGAAAAAATTCATATCTCCTCATTCCTAGGGATTTAGAGGGAATTCCATATATTGTTGGAAATGTATACAATTTCCAAATAGATAACTTGTGCTCCAATTTGAGCTAGGTATGCATGTTAAAAGTTCCTATATGGGGTATCCAAACTGATCATCAAAAATCAAAAATTAATACTTTCAACAATCTCCATCTCGCAATATTTATCTTGGACATCTGTAGGCTTGTAATATTTATCTTGGATGTATGTAGTCTCCCCCTATCTTTGAAATAAATGGAAACAATATTTCCAATAGGAGCGCCTCACAACTTCAGACTTATAAACTCACCATTGTTGTCAATCATCATCCCCTATGTTGAATATCAATGGTTCGATCAATATTTTCAACAACTACTCGTCAGACGTGTTGAGGCACCATGGAAGTGTGGAATAATCACCACAATTGTCGGGATTTTCTTGTAGGTTTCTCCCATTAGACCTCTCACTTGTGTACAAACTAAAATTTCCTATGGTGCATGTGATCCTCCAGCGATTTATATTTTCATTTTAACTTAATCTTTGGCAAAAATCATAAACAAACTTTCCAATGTTTCCATGATCTTTGGAATTTCTTTAACCAATTACTTTGTGACTGAATTTCTACATAATTTGGTTACCACAATCATTTTTACTCTGTCAATTGGAAAGATTAACCAACCATCTGATCTCTACTTCCACATTGTTCAGAGATGGAATACTCTCATCACATGTTCAAAAGGAAAGAATTCTCCAATTGATACAGACATAGATAGAACGAATATTCAGGACTCGTGATGCAGGGGTTTCTTTAAGACTTCAATCTTTCTTGCTCAGATTCTTGGTAAAATTTGTGACTGAGTTTACAATAATCATGATACAAAGGGAATCCATGTGGCTTGATTTGATGCCACCATTCTTCCATTCATGCATTGATTCAACAACTACACACCACCACTTCTTAAGCCTTCTCTTCTCACCATTTTGCTATTGATATCCAAGATTTCATGCACTAAAAATTAGAAGTTGCAACACAAATAGTAATTGCCTAAGAAAAAAAAAATATGCATGCTTGATATTCATAGCAGATCCAATAATCGAATTCCAAAATTTGAGTAGTCCACACTTTTAGTAGCTAATTATCAACATCAACAACCTCTCGGAGCCTTTCACCTATGCTCTGATAAAAAAATGATGCAACAACTAGCTGGAAATACACACAACACTATACAAAGAAAGGGACACTAGGAGATTATGCCCAAAACCCCCCCCCGAAGGGGAAATTATATTAAATTAAATCATTCTTGTGTGTTACATTATAGTGTACAAATGGTCCATTTATGTAACTATAAGAGACCAAAACAACTATATCAAAATTAGATATTTCGTTCAAACCAAATGAATAACTATCTCGACCATAACCCTCTCCATAATATCTCCATGAATCATTCAATAGATATCCTCCCCAACTTCTCCCATTTCTCCTCATCTCTCATTCTCACATAAACTTCTATAATTAGTCTACATTATTACAATTCCATCATATTATTATTCATGATCACAAGTAGGAGTTATTCCATCAAACTCCCCCCTTACCAAATACTTGTAATCCACTTATATATTTATTCCACTTGGTCCTTTAAATTGGTATTATCTTCATCTTCTATGCTATTTTCCTTTGATGCTCTTTGTCTTCATCTTTTGTCTTATATGACCTTTGGTATTCTTGAATCTTCATTCTTCATCCTCGCTCTTCTTCACCTTGTACCTACAAAAAAAAAACATTGTTGAAGTCCATATAAAAAATTACCATCCATCGGACTGTTGTATCTACCATTTCTCTAGGAAACCTTTTCTCGTGCATGGTTCATCAACCATTTTTCCATCACATGTCTTCATACTTGTACCCTTTACTTCCCTTGCATCATCATCAATCATCATCCCAGGTTTTGTTTGGCTTCCCAATAACCATATTCTCAATGCACCTGTATACCATGATTTTTAATTTCTAAATGACGAATTAGAGGTAAAAATATAACTGTATAGCTAGAAGAAGAAATATAACTATATACATAGGGAAAGAAAAACATATTCCATCAATAAGGTTGGATGGATAGAATGTGATAGGGAAACCCCCCAAATCTTGATATTATTCAAAGATCTATATTAGAATGGATGTTGTGCAAAACGTAAAATACAATGAATAAAAATAAAATAAAATAAAAAACAATACACTTTTTTTTAATTATAGGCAGTAAAAAGTACCTAGAAAAATCCAAGGAGATAAATACCTAAATCTTGAAAATTCCTAAGGAATCACTTAGTTTGCATACCTTAGAAGAAAAGTTGATTGGATAAAGCCAAATCTTATTTGGTGTCTTTGTTTGTTTTTTTTCTATCAACCTATATTTTCAATTTTAAATAGTGTGAAAC
>JASDQU010103397.1:125332-159228 GCA_032191745.1 Picea mariana | reverse complement strand
AGAGAGATTTTCAATAATAAGAAATTTGTCTATTTAAATTTCTTTATAATCTCTTGATGCTTAATAGATTTGAAGTAAAGATAGATTTGCACTAATATACAAAAAAAAAAATAAACATACACATATCATATCTTATAGAATTAGAAATTTAGATATTGATATAGATTAAAATCACTTTTGTGTATTATATATTCAAAATTAAATATAAAACGTAAATTTGAAATATAAAGAAATAAAATGAGAGATAATAAAATATTAATGATGAAGGTAGTGTGTGACTTATTTTAAAGTAATTTATTATAAATAATCTTCTTTTGTAGCCTAAGGGTTAGCTCAATTGGTCTAGAGCCAAACATGAGTTTATCATGCTTGTTGTTGGTCATGGGTTTGACTCTCCCGATTCCCTTGGGGCTAGGCCCCATAATAAGGGTCAGTGGTTTACCCCACTTACCATCTATGGAACACGGGGAAGTATTATGAATTATTTAGAGGGTTTTCCACGAGTACATTTCCTTGGAAAAAATAATCTTCTTTTCTAACATTTTAATTACTATATCTCATATTTCTCAAATTTAGATATTACTTTATTATTCATAGATTAACTCATTATTTCCTTAAATAGAGACTTTTAACTTCCTTTTAACTATGTAGTGATTAATTTTGACTATGTCCTCCTTTTACTATATTTTACTATTAGATTTATCATTTATTGTGTTGAGAGGTACTTTCTACATATTGGTATGAAGGAGATGTATAATTCCTTCTGTGCTCAACATGGAGTTGACACATGACATTTAAAAAATATTAACAACAAAATAATATTTCAATGTCCACACACACACACACATATATAATTGAAAGTAAAAAAATTCTTACTCCATCCTTTGTAGATTTTAACCTTGTATAATATTTACTACAAACAAATTTTCAGTAAAAGAACAGAAAATATACAATGGAAAATTCAAACATTACATAGATATGTTTCCCTTGGAAACCCAAACCAGGAAAACCAACATATTATATATTCATTCATAGTATTACATTGTTTACAATAAAATGTACATATAGGAGCCAGCAGCATCCAAAACCCTAACCCAATGACTTGGATTAGTCAACAACCCTAATTCCTTAACCGGAAATAGAAAACCATCGGAAAAGAAACCACGTGCCGAAAAACCACCTAAATATGTGACATGTTTCTTGAGGCAAAAAAAATTTCTCAGGGGCGTTGCCCCTGAACCCCTGCACGTGGGGATTTCGCCCCCCTACTGGTGCAAAGAATATAACACATAGACAACATTCTCCCACTTGTTGATTTCTTTGCATACAAGGGTACATAATCAACAATCCAAGGCAGCAATGCCCATGGATCCTCTACACCAAGAGAACTTCTCGATGTTCATAGATTTTTTTAATGAATCTGCAACATTCTTTGAAGTGTACACCTTCATCAGCAACACTTTCTTTTCTTCAATCATGTTTCTCACAAAGTGATATTGAATATCAATATGGTTTGTCTTTGAATGATAAATCAGGTTCTTTGCCAGAAAAATTGCACTCTGACTGTAACAATCTATCCTTAAAGCTTGTTTTACCAACCCAATACCTGAACACAATATTTGTAAACATATTTCTTCCTTACTTGCATGAGTGGATACCATGTATTTAACTTCTATAGTTGAAAGTGCCACTACATCCAGTCTTTTTCTCATCCAACTTATTGCTCCTCCAAATAGATTAAACACATACCCACTTGTAGATCTTCTACGATCCAGATCTCCATCCCAGTATGAATCCACAAAGCCATGTATATCCACCACTCTTTTCAATCCCAGTCTTCCTTCGTAGCACAATCCATATCTAGAAGTGCCACGCAAATACCTGAAAAACCTTTTATTGATGTCCAATGCTCCTTCCCTGGTTTTGACATATACCCACTCAAAACTCCCACTACATGTGCAATGTCTGATCTAGTAAATACCATTGCATAAATCAAACTTCCAACTGCACTCGCATATGGAACACGAGACATGTTCTCCTCCTCTTCCAGTGTCTTGGGACACTGATCCGCAGATAAATTTACACCAACAAGAATAGGAACCTTGACCGGTTTACATTCCTTCATATTAAACCTTTGCAATATTGTCTCAACATATTTTCTCTAATTTAACTAGAGTTTCCTCTTTTTTCGATCTCTTTTAATTTTCATTCCCAAAATGAAATTTGAAGCATCGAGATCCTTCATGTCGAATTTAGAGGACAACTGAGTTTTCACATCCTAGATAATATCCTTGTTGTTTCCTATCAACAACATGTCATCCACATACAAGACCAAATAAATAAAATGATCACCAATTAATTCAAAATACACGTAGTGATCCTCTTTGCTTTTTGTGAAGCCAAGTCCCAACTGTTGACGGGCAAAATTGACCGCCCGTCAACTGGGAGAGTGGAACCGGTCCGGGGTTGTCTAAATAACCCAAGCCGTTTGGAATGGACCACCCTGACGAGTTTAACGGCTCCGTTGGCCGCTCTAAGGTATTCTATGAAAACCAAAGAGGAAAATGATCTGAGCTAAGTAATTTAAACAAACTAAACTAAATAAAACTAATAAAACAAATTGAAATTAAACTTAAAACTAAATATAACTATTCTAGCTATTACATACAATCCACTAATTACTATTGTAATAACTCAAATCAACTATCTAATTATCAGCTGCAATATTACTTATTCACAAATGTACACTATAAACAATCAACAGATTTAATTAAAACCTGCAAAACTCATGTATTTTCTTCCCTAAGACAGCCAAGAATCTTTTTTTTTTTAATTTTTATATTTTATGAAAAAGAAATAAACATTACTGAAATTAAACAATCTAATATACTTACTAAAATTAAACAATCTAATATAAATCTAATTAAAATTATATCTGAATTGAACTACTTAATGAAAACAATAAACAACAAACTAATTGACCTGGAAACGCTCCAAGTCTGCCCTGTGTATGATGACTTCTAAGCTGGTCGGAGGAGAAAACTCGCACCGGTTGGTCCGTAAGATTTTCGTAAACGATTGGTTGTGCTGCTTCTTGAAGTGTTTTATAGGACAAACAAGACATAAAAGAAAATCATAACAATCTTATGATTATAAATTCCTGCAATAAGGAAAACCTGTTATGCAAAAACTTATATATAACAATTCAATCTATGAAGAAGATAAACGTGTCATTCATAAACTGAATTAACAATTGTTATGTCTTTTATCTATTTGGAAGAGACAAGATATGGATAACAGTAATCAAAATTATATCATTTGCACATGATTTAGATAGCTAAAGTAGTCATAAACCATAAACAAAGTGATATACAAAACATGAAACAAAAAGTTGATATATTGAGAAGCTAAAGCTGTGACAAAACATCAATTCTGCTTCAGTCTGTATTATAACTCCATATCCTTGTTCTGCCACGAATGAGGATATCCATTATTACAAAAATCATAAGTATATATAAGTTTCTCCATAGGGTAAAACATCCATGTGGATAATTATCAAACAGTTTTACATAATCTGGGAAATATCCCCAAAATCATCTAAACTAGGAAATGAAATGCAAGTGAAATCTTTGGAAACATCCCCTAACTGCTCAACAACTCAATTGAAAATTTGAATTTACCTGCAATAGAACACAAATATCCAATTAGAAAGATATTTCAGTAACAAAACACAAAGAAAATGATTCTACAGACTTAGCTACAGAATCATCTGATTCTGTAGCTAGTCTAAAATAGCATATAGAATCAGATAGAAATCAAATGAAATCTTTTTAAAACAATCCAATTTAATTCTTTTTAAACAAACATTAAATCGAATTACTAATGGTTCAAGCAAATTTATTATTCAAATCAAATCAAATCGAAAAGGATGCAATCGAAACAGGATAAGAATGCTCTGTTTTTGAACTGCCATTAAATCAGGTCAAATAATAACCACACTGTTTCATATCCAAATGCAATTACAAGTAAATCGCATCGTATACAAAATCGATATAGTTATAATCGAACACAATCACAATCGATTGGTTATGGCTGTGCATAAAATTCACATTGTGTTAATCAAATATCAGACTGTTACGACTATAATCAAAATGAAATATGCATAACAGTATCCACAAACTTACCCATAGTCTTCGGTCGCTGGGTGTCATACGGTTAACAGATATGACCAAAATAATGATCGTAACCATCATTGACTTGTTATAGTCATATCAACAGATTGATATCATTCAATTAAGTGCAACGATAGGTAAATTGTTTCAATTGTAATCAAATGAAATCATACTCAATGAATATCGACCCAACAAGTCTCGTGATTGATCACCACATAGTCAACAGATAGGGGCGTGATAAAATCAACATAATCCATGAAATGGACAATAATCGACACAAATCTTCACTGAGTTAATTATAGAAACAAATCGTAATCCTGGGCAGAATCAAATTCAAACAATATATTTATTGCAATATGATAAACACAGTTCGAATCGATTTGGTTGGGTATAATAGCTATGATTCATATCTATTCTCAATTCGGTCATGCAACAACAAGATGGTATTCGAATTGGTCAGAAAATATACAATCACAACAATTAACCATAATTGCCAACAATATCGCATAGCATATAACCAATTCGAAATGAGATATTGACTGTGTTCAAAATTGGAATACCAACAACAACGTGTGTTTAGAAAATATTAACACCTTCGATTATCAATAGAGCATTCGATTGAAACCAATTTAAAACAAATCAAATCTATCTGATGATCCATCGAATCAAAGCCAAATCCAATCAAAATTTAAACAACAATGAAAATTGATTTATCAAAACCAAATTATATACAAAAGTGCATGCTTATGCAACAGAGCAGATCCACGATATAAACAGATTTCATGAATTTGTCATATAAATAGGTGAAAGTCATACTAGTGAGGTTGATCTAGCTATGCCAATTTTGAATTGACGAATGCTGTTGCTGACTCCACGTTCTTAAACAAAATCGAACCAACTGTTCGTTGTTTCTTATCAGTGGATGGCATTTCACCCTTTTGACCAGAGAGCCTTGCAACTTGATCCTCCAGAGCATGAATTCTGTACTGCAACATTGGAACATCGAGGTAATACCTTTCTAACCATACGCCACACTGATCACATGGTGGAGCTGCTAGTTGAGATGGAACAGGAGGGGGTTTCGACGAGTCACCAGGGGTTTCACAGGGCATTTTGACGACGGGATAATTTGGATCATTTTTCAAACAAGGTGGTAGGTTCTTCACAAAATCATATGCGGGTTTATCACACAGGCCTTCAGAATAGGGATACTCGCTTGCTAGGTAGTGCTCAATTTCTGAGTCAGAATCTTCACTTACCATGATAGGGTCAGGGTTGACAGGGATTTTAGGTTTGTTTCTTGCCATGCAAGATATTAATCGAGCGTTCTTCTTGCCTTTAGAATTCTCATTAGGTTTGGTCTTGGGATTTTTAGTCACAGGATTAACATTTTCCACATCTGTGGTTACAGAATTGGGTAGATCAATAGGTGGCTCGGGTAGTGGTTTGGGTAGCAGAGCACTATAAGGGATAGGGGGTACTAACTTGCTCTCACTCAGCACAGGTTTATCAACCTGTGGTGGGTTCGAGTCCTCAAACTTATTGCATTGAAGAAAATCATTCCAACAGTCTCGGTGCAACCCTAAGTGACACACCACAAGCATTTTAATTAACCCAAAGTGAAACAGGCTGTTATTGGCCTGGTTTTGTTTATACCTTTTGGACATTTTAAACAAACTCCTATGCAAGTAGAACGACATGTTAAGCTCATAGCCCATGAAAACCATCAGTAGTCGAAGGTGATACAAGAACACGAAACCATACCTACCCTCGCAAGTAATGAACTTCTTGGTTACCATGAGCAAGTCATGCCAGCACTGCTTTAGCATATTTGCAGGCAAACCCTTGTCACAAGAGCTCACTCTTCATGATTGGAAGAGCAATGTCCATGGGACATCTTCCACTTTACAATTTTTCGACCATCTTTGTCCAACAACAGGTAGACCAGTAGCTAGACTGAGAAATTGCTCATCAATTTCCAACTGCACATCCCCAACCTTGGCTCGGCAGCCATCAAAGGTCAATGCAAATTGTCGAGCCACACTAGGGTTATAACCATCAAACTTTCATATAAACGGTAGCCATCCAAATTCCTCAAGGTCACTGTAAGCACCATCAAACATTAACAATGCCTAGCAGCCATTGGGTTTAGTCCTCACAACTGGAGCCATGGTTCGGGCTCATGGTAGGGTTTGGATAAACACACAAGAGCAAAATCGCTTAGGCCAACAGTTGAGAACGATGAAAGGGGAGGTGAATCAATATGCACGTGCAAAGGTGGTGGGTTAGTTCACCGCCATGCAAAACATTAATGACACAGTACCATCCCTGTTCAATCAATCATAACACGAACCAAAATGTTCGGCCATCCCAAGATTTAAACGATGGACAATTATATCAATGTGCCAATGTATAGTTTGAAACCATTATCATTCAACATAAAATCAAACCCACAAATTAATCTTACGCCAAGTGATAATTCAGACCATAAAATCAAAATCCAAAAGTTTAATCAATGCGCCATTGTGAAACTTCAAACCATTGCCATTCAATATAAAATCAAACTCATATGTTACTCATGCACTTGTTGCATAATCAAAGTTTATAAAACATGATAAGAGATTTCATAAAATCGATAGGCCAAGAGCTTATAATAGTAAGGATCGAAACATAATCAACCATAACTTTTATGAAATCAAGTATAACTCATAATTCACTTGCTCAATACCTTATCAATCAAATAATAACCAGGTTGCGCAATCAAAGCAAGAATGTCACAGTTTGAAAAATCTCCTCAGCCACATAATAATAAACCAAAGGTAAGTACCAATCAGAATATCGATGAGAAGCTCGTGACAATTAAAATATCGATGGAGGAGTTTTCATGCTTTCAATCGTGAAAAATAAATTGAAACCAATTTGCAAACGTCGCATGAAATGAAAATATCGTTAATTTGCAAAATGCGACGACAATTTGAAGTTCAGAAGATGCAGGTGTAGGCAGCTTAGAGGGCAATAGAAAAAATTGTATTGGCTACCAACACCAACATATAAGTATCAAATTTTTGATACCACATCCTTGGTGATTGCTTTAAACCATATAGGGACTTTTTCATCTTGCATACCAACTCCTTCTTTCCCTTCACATCATAACCTTCTTGTTGCTTCATATATATTTCTTCTTCCATATCCCCATGTAGGAATGTTGTCTTCACATCCATATGTTCTACTTCAAAATCAAATGCAGCAAAAAAAGATAATAGAAATATTATAGAGGTTAAATTGGCAACAGGAGAAACAATCTCACCAAAATCAATTCCCTCAACCTAGGAATAACCCTTTGCTACTGACTGAGATTTGTATTTCTCCACTTATGCATTCAACTTCTTTTTAAATACCCATTTGATGCCAATGGGAATTCTTCCAGTCAACAAATCCACTAGATCCCAAGCCTCATTCTTATCCAAAGATGTCATTTCTTCATCCATGGCCCTTTTCCAGAGATTTCCATTCTTTGAATCGACTTCCTCCCTGTCATTTCTAGGAGTATCATCAGTAATAGACAAAGAAAAAATTGAACGGAAATCATATGGAGTATTCTTTTCTGGTAGCCTTGTTTCTCAAACCGATCTCCTTAATATTGGAGTATGAGGATATTCTTCTTATTATTCATGTTCTTCTATAGAGTCTGATTCATCATCCTTTAAATCAAACTCTATTTTCTTTGGTTCTTCCTTACTTGGTAGGACTTTATTTTTAACAACATCCTTCATTTCTGTAAACACCACATATAGGCTATACACTACCTTCTTAGTTTCTGGATTCCAAATCTTATAACCTTTGAGATCTTCTTTATGTCCAATAAAGATACATTTTTCAGCCTTCTTATCTAGCTTACTCCTATTTTCCTTTGGAACATGAACATATACATCACATCCAAATACCTTGAGATGTGTTAGACAAGGTTCCTTACTAGTCCATACCTCTTGTGGAGTATTGTCATCCAACGCTGATGAGGGTGATATGTTGACCAGGTAACATGTAGTACCCACTTCCTCTACCCAGAATTATTTCCCTAACCTGGCACCACTGAGCATGCACCTTGCTTTTTCCATTAGCATCATGTTCATCCTTTCTGCAACTCCATTATACTAAGATGTATATGGAGTATTCTTATACCTTTCTATACCATACTTATTACAAAATTCTTAAAATTCATTCCTGCAAAACTTTTTTCCATTATCTGTCATCAACACCTTAATTATTTTCTCTGTTTGATTCTCAACAAGAGCCTTAAACTATTTAAACATGTCAAAGACTTCATATTTCCTCCTGAGGAAATATATCCAAGTATTCCTTGAGAATTCATCTATAAATGAGACATAGTACATAGATTTTCCCAATGATGGGACCGATACAGATCCAAAAATATCGCTGTGAACTAGCTGTAAAATTCCTTCTGCCCTCGTTGCACCAGAAGGGAATATTTCCTGATTCTTCTTCCCATATAGACAATGCTCATAGAAATCAAAATCCATAGAGGAGTTAGACATACCTTCAACCATACCTTGACCATGTAGTAGTTGAAGACCCTTCTCTCTGATATGCCCCAGTCTTTGATGCCACAACATAACCTTTTCTCCAAAGACTGTAGGAGTTTTTTCTTTGTCAAATCCAATATCAGGAACAATGGAACTATTACATGCCTCACTAATAGTTCTTCCTTGCAACTTATACAGAATTCCAAATCGAACTCCCTTCAACAACACCATTTGTCCTCGAACCATCCTACAAGTTTCTTTTTCAAATATTGTTTTTACCCCTGCATCATCCATTTTTCTTACATAAATCAAATTTCTAGCCAAACTCGGGATGTGTAGAACACCAGGAAGTATTCTAATCCTTCCATATATGATCCTCATCTTGACTTTTCCTCGACCTATGATTCTGGTTATCGAGTCATCACCTAGAAAAACATTACCTCCATCATACCTTTCATATTCACAGAACCACTCCATGTAGGGAGTCATATGAAATGATGCACCTGATTCAACCAACCATTCCTCATGATATGCATGTGTGCTTGAAGAAGCCAAGTACACATCCCCTCCTTCTTCCTTGGAGGTCTTTTATTCTGTATAAGGAGATTCTTCAGATACCTTATTTTTCTCAACTTTGGATCTACATTGCTTCTTGTAGTTCCCTTTATTTCCACATTTCCAAAATACCTTTACAAACTTTCAAGAAGATTTAGATCTACCCTTGGACTTAGATCTCCCACTTGAGAACTTAGATCTATTTATTTCATGGGAACGTCCTCTTGCAAATAATGCTTTTGTTCTCTGTCCTTCCATATTCGTTTGTCTCATCTGATTCGACAACAAAGATGAGACAACTTCATCAAAATTCAAGGAAGTTGTATTACTACCTATGGCCACAACCAGATTATCCCACAAGTCTGGTAAAGAACATAGTAAACTGATACATTTATCTTCATCTTAAATTTTAATCTCAACATATACTAACTGACTTACCACAGTATTAAAGGTGTTTGAATGCTCTTCCACTGAGTCTCCATCTCTCATCCTTAGGTTATATAACTTCTCTCTCAGGAATAGTTTATTTACTAGGGACTTAGACTGATACAAATTCCCCAACTTGTCCCATAAATCCTTGGTTGTAGATTCCTCTGACACATTCAGCAATACTGAATCTGAGAGACACATTCAGATTCTTCTCTTTTCCTTCTGATCCAACTTTTTCTAGTCATCTTCCGAAGTTCCTGTAGGTGCAGTACCTAGATCTACTATGATCCATTGATCTTTGTCCACCAATAGATATTCCATCTTGAGCTTCCAAAAATAAAAAAAATTCCCATTAAACTTCTTGATCTCCATCTTCAAATTACTTTCCATTTATTTTCACCTAAAAAATCAATACCACAGATCTCCCACTGTAACAAGGATTATCAGAGTCCTGATCCAAAACCTTGATGACAAAGGTGTCCCCCTGAAGCCAACAAAGCTTTGATACCAAATGTAGATTTTAACTTGTACAATATTTACTGCAAATAGTTTTTTAGTAAAAGAACAAAAAAGATACAATGGCAAATACAAACATTACACAGAGACTTTTCCCCTAGACACCCAAACCGGAAAAACCAATATATTCTATATTCATTCATAGTATTACATTGTTTACAATACACTATACATATAGGATCCAGCAGCATCCAAAACCCTAACCCAATGACCTAGATTATTCAACAACCCTAATTCCTTAACCGAAAATAGAAAACCATCGGCAAAAAAATCATGTGCTGAAAAACCACCTAAATATGTGACACATTTCTCGAGGTAGAAAACATTTTCTCAGGGGAACTGCCCCTGAACCCCCACACGAGGGGCTTTCGCCCCCCTACTCGTGCAAAGAATATAACACATACCCAACATCATCAATAGGTGTTTTCTCAATAAGAGGGAGATATGTAATTCCTTTCCTTCTTAACCTGGAGTTGAAACACTACACACACACACACACACAAAGAACTAGTGTAAATCCATTAACCATGGATTTATCATGAGTGGAGATGGATCAAATCTCTCAAGGTGATTTTTATTTTTTTGATTGAAAAAACTTGAGGAAAGGTTTTCACTTCAAGAAATTTGATCCCTCTTGGTGCATTATAGATCTATATTTAAGATGCAGTATTTTAGGAATAAGATGGTGAGATACTTTTTTCAATGGAAGGGAAAATCTTAGAAGAAAGAATACTCACATGGAAACTTATCAACCCTTATCTTAGTAGTAATTACCACCCCTGTTGGAAAAAGGATCATGGTATACAAGAGCTCCATGGAACACTTCTCTTAATGAATGTGGAAACAATAGAAAACAAGGAAATGAAATAAAATACAAGCAATATTGATCTAGGAGAATCCATAAATGATCAAAATTGATCATCTAAAATTCTCTATAAAGGACTTCATTATGTAGAGCTCGACGATAGTTTTTGAATTATGCAAAAATCGCCTCAAACGGAGTTCATATGCAAAAGTTATGGCCAATAAAATTTTTGGTCAAACCAAATCAAAAGGTCAAAAGGGGGTGACACATGGCATGATTGTACATGTATGTACAATTGAGTTGGAAAGGTGACAGGGAAACCATACAAGTATAGGTGGACCAAACAAATCTCAACACGTGACAAGTTTGTACAGAATCAGGTGGACCAATGAGAGATTGGCATGTCGCAGTCTCCCATGATTGGCCTCATATGGCTAAGGTCAAACAAAATTTGTTAGAGCCTGAAGAATCGAACCTAGATCTCTTGGTCAAAAACCAAAATTCCTACCATTATACCCTATTCAGATGACTTAACCGTAAACATGTACGATTGTATTTAAGTTTGTATAGAGTTTGAATTGGCAGATAGTAGGACCGAGGGCATATCACTCAATCCTATTTCCATAAGTATTGTATGGTTAAGTCCAAAATCCACAGCGACACAAACTACATGTTATAAAAATTTAACAAAATACCATAACGTATGGCGTGGTCAATGGGGTTCGACCCCGCGACCTGCCATACAACCTCCAATGCCCTAATCATTGTGCCCTAGATGCCTATTGTTACGGGCTCCCAATCTCATGTCATTTAATGGTTTCCCAAGTTACGGATATCATTTAGGAGGGCACACCATATTTAATGGCCACAAATCTCATTGCACCTACACATAACATAGTACAATGATTAGAATTTCATGCCAATTTATACATGTGTGCATTGAAGTTCATGCCACAAGGGTATCTACAATTTGAGTTTGCGTTGTAATGCATGCCAAAGGGTATTCGATGGTGTATTCTATTTTCTGAGTTTGAGCAACAAGTAAAAGGTTCATTTTAAAAACACGAGAATTTGCACATTAATAAAGCGGTCTCAATTGGAAGTGGACCCACAAACGTAGCCCAAATTAGGTGAACTCTGTTAACAAACTTGTGATTATGTTATATTATTGTTTTCCTATTTTGCTCAATTATCTTGCAAGCTATTTATCATTGAAGTGATTTTGGATAGATAAGTGAGTTCTTATGTGTTATGAAAATAGTGAAAGCGATCATTATTATTTCAAATCAAGTTAGATTTTTATGTGTAATTAAGAAATACATTAACGTCTAAGGATTTTCGGATCAATTTGGTATAAGATACAAGTGTTTGTAAGAAAATGCTTACAAGATCCAGATTCAAGCTTGGTAAAGGTAATCTTACAAGTTATAAGCCAAATATTCAAAGGAATTTCATAAGAAAAAGATGGCCTCCAAAGGGAAGGAAGGAGAAGATCCTCCAATGATACCTGAGGAAGTTATGGCTGCACTTTGTTCCATGAGGGAAATAATATATTAGTTATATCGAATAATTCACAAGATTGGTGACGAAGAATCTTCGGTAAAGTTGAAGAAGGAGGTGAAGGTGGTGGACCTGCAAAACCCTCTTCACCATATTCCTCATCATCATCTACCAATGGAGCAAGTGAACATTCTTATTATAAGAATAATCCCTCTAATAATTCTTCTTTCTCTCACACTCATAGTTTTCCTTTATTGAAATTAGATGTAAAGTTTGAACTACCAATTTATGATGGAGAATTGAATGCAGATAAGTTGGACAATTGTATCAAACATATCAAAGTATATTTCATGGTACAAAATATCATGGATGAGACTACAAATATATAGTTGGATACTCTTCGTCTGGGTGGCACAACCTTGATATGGTGGGAAGGTAAGACAGAAGTTGATCTCATTCAATAAAGTAAAGTAATTTCTTCTTGGGATGAATTTTCTACTACAATAAGAAAACAATTTTATCCGTTGGATTATGTGCAAACTACAATAATAGAATGACAACATCTAAGGTAAGGAAAAGGGGAAAATGTTCAAGTATATACCTAGGAATTTAAGAAGAAATCATTATCCTTAGAAATTTCATTATATACTCGAGAAACTCTTTTAAAGTATATTGGTGGTATGCATTCATATCTTTGACATACTATATTGATGTTTAAACCTACTAATATTGATGAAGTATCAGTACAAGCGAAACATCTAGAAGCTATTAAGGGAAAGCATGTGATTGAGGATGAGAAGCCACATGAGTTCGAGAAGAAATCGAAAGGAAAATGTAAGCATAAGAAATAAGCTACAAAAAATAAAACTGAAGACAAACCTACATGTTCTCACTGCAAAATGAAGGGACATGAGGAAGCACAGTGCTGGGAATTGCATCCAGAGTTACGACCAAAGAAGTTCCAAGGTAAGGGGAAACAAAAGACTGTTGGAATAGCTCAACAAGATATGGGATCAGATTCAGGAGATGAATTTAATATCACATCAATGGGAAGAAAAGGTATATCTACTAATAATTCTAGTTCTTTAGTTCAATTTGATAAATTGGAAAGTGATATTGATCAAAAGAAATGAAGTGATATTTTTCATGTCAGAGTTATAGGAATCATACAAATATATATACTTTGTTTGACAGTGGATATCAAGTTAACTTAATATCTAAAGAAATTGTTAAGAATATAGGTTTGAAAATGACACCTCATGTTAAACCATATCCATTAGGTTTGGAGTGTGACGATGCTAAGTTGCAAGTGACGAAGCAGTGTAAAATTTGATTTGCAATTACAACCAAGTTCTTTGATAAGGATGAGGTAGATGTCGTGCCACTTGAAATTTGTGGCATTGTCTTGGGAATTCCTTATTTATTTGATAGGAAAGCTATATTTTATCGAGAAGAGAACAAATATCATATTTTCAATAACGAGATTGAGTATATTGTCATACCTCATCGTATTAAAACCAATGTTTCTTTAGTGAGCATAGGAATAATGAAGAGAGTCATAAATGAAAGTAAATCCTTTGTTCTCATGGTATTGAAGAAAAAGAGGAGGATATATTAGATGCTTTGTTAAGTTTTGATCCATATCATAAACAAGAATTGGTAAAGATCATATCTAACTATGATGAGTTATTTCAGAAACCTACAGGGTTTCCTCCTAAGAGGGAGGTTGAACATGAAATTCATTTGTAGCAAGATGCTCCTCTTCCTAAAATTGGTATGAAACATGTATTTCAATGGGGATGCAAGAAACATAAATCCTTATAGACACTAAAGGAAAAGATAAGCACAACACCAGTTTTGGCTCTACCATATTTGCAACAACCATTTGATATTCAAAATGATGCAAGCAGATATGCCATGGGAGTAGTTTTGATGCAACAAGGTAAACCTATATGTTATCATTCTAATACTTTTACTCAAGTAGTAATTAGCTATCCAACATATGACAAGGAATTGTATGCATTGGTACAATGTGTTAAAAAATTGAAGCATTACTTAATGGGAAAGGAGACAATAGTTCATATAGATCATCAACCATTATAGTATTTGCAATCACAGACCCAGCTACAACAATCACGACATTTCAAGAAGATGGGTTTCTTACAATGATTTTATTTGGTTATTAAGTATAATAAAGGCATTCATAACAAGGTTTCATAAATGTTATCAAAACTAGGAATCAATCCATCTACAATACTAAAGCATAATTCTTTAGCTCATGAAATTTATGTTGAATAATATGCTAGAGATGATGAATTTAAATATGTATATGAAGTATGAACTCATGGAAATAAGAAGTTGGATTATCATATGCATTAAAAATTATTATATCATCTTGGAAATATTTGTATACCCAAGGATGAAAGAGAAAATGTAATCATAGAAGCTCATACATCTCTCATTTCTGGTCACTTTGGGGTAGGTAAGACAGTAGCACAATTGCAGAGATATTGTTATTGGCCTCGAATGAATGAGACAATTTCCAAGTATGTAAAAGGGTGTGTTATGTGTGCCACAATCAAGCTTAGCAACAAAAAGTTGGGATTATATACACCACTTCTAGTACCTTCTCATCCACGAGAAAGTATTTCTATGGATTTTGTTGGAGGTTTGTCAATGTCCAGAATAGGTCATGATTATTTGTATCTCGTCGTAGACAGATTCAATACGATGTGTATTTTAATGCCATGCAAGAAACAAGTCACATCTGAAAAAACAACACAAATGTTCTTCTCTAATGTATGGGTTCATTTTGGGATGCCTACATCTATTATATTAGATAGATACTCATTCTTTTTGGGGAATTTTTGGTCTCATTTATGGGAGCTGATTGACACTAAGTTGAAAAAGAGAACAAATTTTCATCCATGGATAGGTGGAAAAACATAGGTGGTAAGAAGGACAGTGGTACATTTGTTACGATGATATTGTAGAAAACATTCTAAGTTGTGGGATGAAAAATTGTATTATGTACAACATGCCTATAATTGTGCCATGTATTATTCTACTTAGAGAACTCCTTTTGAAGTATGTTTAGGGTATTTTCCTAAATCACCTATGGAATTTTATTTCAAAGAATCAAATAAATAGGATGGAAAAGATGATACATATAAAGATGAGAGGTTCATTCGGAGGATCCAACAGGTACATCAAGCAGTACAAAAACAATTGGAGAAGAGCCAAGATAAATACAAGATGAGGCATTACAAGCATCGAGTTGATCATTAATTTCAAGTTAGTGATCAAGTATGGGTACATATCAACAAGGATAGAATGGAGGGTGAAAGTAAAAATCTCAAGCTAATCTGGTATGGTCCATTCAAGATCTTGGAGAAGATTGGTACTAATGCCTTTCGTTTATATCTACCATCTTATATGAAAATGTATTTTGTGGTAAATGTTGAGAATTTGAAATTTTATGAGCCTCCTATGATTATGGATGAATATGGAAGTATTCAGGTTCCAACAATTTATGATTTTTCTCCAAAATATTTAGATGAGCTACATGAAGATGTTATTCTTGATATAAGAATAAGGACTTCACAATGGGGTGATGTGGAATATATTTGAGTTGGTCTTAAAGGGGTAAAACAAAGAAAATCAAAGTGGATCGAGATAAAAAAAGGTGAGGGAGATATACCCTCACTTAGTTGTTGAGTAATCAAGACTTTTGGTGGTCCAAAAGGCTTCCAATGGGGAGGAATGATCTAGGAGGATCCAAAAATGCTCAAAATTTGATCATCTCAAATGCTCCAAAATATGACTTTATTGCATAGATCTCGGAGATAGTTTTCCAACAACGCAAAAATTGCCTCAAACAAAATTCATATGCAAACATTATAGCCAGTTAAAGTTTTGGTCAAACCACGTCAAAAGGTCAAAAAAGGGGTGACACGTGGCACCACTAGAAGGTTGACACATGGCATAGTCGTACACATCCATACAAATGAGTTGGAAAGGTGACACGACAACCATATAAGTAAAGGTGGACCAATCATATCTCAACACATGGAAAGTCCATATAAGCTTAGGCGAACCAATGAGATACCACCACGTGGCAGTTTCCTATTTTCCTAATATGGCTAAGGCTGAATAAAATTTGTTAGAGCTAGGAGGATCGAACTTGGGTCTCTTGTTCAACAACCAAAAGACCTACGGTTATACCCTCACCATGTGACTTGATCGTAAACATGCATGATTGTATTTAAGTTTGTATAAAGTTTGAATTGGTGAACAATAGGACCGAGGGAATATTCGTCAATTCTATTTCCACAAGTATTATATGGTTAAGCTCAAAAGCCGCAATGATACAAACTATGTGTTATAACAATATAACAAAATACCATAACATATGGCATGGTTGATGGGGTTCAACCCATGACCCGCCATACAACACTACAACACCCTAACCATTGTACCCTATGTGCCTATTGTTACAGGATCCTAGCCGCATGTCATTTAATGGTTTCCCAAGTTATGGATATCAGTTAGGGGCATGCACCCTATTGAATGGGAACAAAACCCAATGTGCCTACACACAACACAGTATGGTTTTTAGAAGTTTGTGCCACAAGGGTATCTAGACTTTGAGTTTGCACCATAACTTGTGCCAAAGGGTTCCTTGATGAAAGTATACAGTGTTTACACTCATTTTTCTCAGAATTTCGAGAGGAATTTGATGGTGTCTTATGTTTTATGAGTTTGATAAACATGTAAAAAGGTCATTGTAAAAACACAAACATTTGAGCATTAATAAAGCGGTCTCAATTGGAAGTGGACCCGAAGACGTAGCTTGAATTGGGTGAACTCTATTAACAAAATTGCGAATGTGTTATATTATTGTTGTTCTATTTCGCTAATTTATCTTGCAAATTATTCATCATTGAAGTGATTTTGGATACATAAGTGAATTCATATGTGTTATGCAAATAGTCAAAGCGATCATTATTATTTCAAATCAAGTTATATGTTTATGTGTAATTAAGAAATAAGTTAACGTCTAAGGATTTTTGGATCATATGTGCACCACGTAACATTTAAAGAAGGTGAATAATTCAAACTTGTATCTAAAAATATAACATTTAATTAATATGGATAATTCAAATCCATCTCTAAATCCTTCCCTCATTCTCCTTCACTTTCCTATCTGGAACTTCACATATAAATGTACTTCTTATGTTTGAGGTGTGTGTAGGCTGTTTCTTTTAACTAGAACAAAAAATATATATTTATATTAAGGGGGGATTCACCAAAGCAAACAAAAAATACATTTATCAAGCTTGAGAGAAGTCTTTATAACTGTATTAATTTCTAAACAAACTATACTAGCCTTTAAAATTGTTTCTAGACATGCGTTCCAAGTGAATACACTTGTCACTTGCTTGAAAAACTAACTCAAAAGCTAGCAATTTGAAAAAAAAATAACAACATTATGGATGGACATTACCTTGAGCTTCTTTCCCCACTCCTGGGTGAGGGGGAAATTGTTCCTTTATCTTCATAGGACCCCTATTCTAACAAACCATATCATCCTCCCTTATTCGTATTTTCCAAGAGTTCTTAGATCCTAAGTTGTCAGAGGTAAGAGAGAGTGATTCTAGTCGTAAGGACGCCACCAATGAGAACAACTGATTACATTTTTATTCCAGGGAGTCATTCTGTTACTTCTAATGGAGTATGAGAGTCATGATATTGTCATTTTGTGTGGCACTAGTTTTATCTAGCTCTGATATGTTTAAGGAAATTAACATAAGAGCTCTATTGTTTTCCTGGCTGAGTTCTTCATGCCTACATAAAATTCTTTGAACCTCTTTTAATTTTGGTTTATCCATGATATTAAGAGAAATCCCCTTCACAATGATATTGAAACGAGACCATATTAATACATAATAGAAAAATTTACATCCGATCCCTTGACAGACTAACAACTAGTCTTTCTACCCATTTCTCTTTCTTGTAACATGGATATTCTCTAGAGAAAAGGGAACTGATAACACAAACCAAGGGACCGATACTTTCTTAGTTGAGAGGAAGGAAATTACCCACATTGAGAAGACCAAAATTTTATCCCCCGGACTCCACCCCGTGGTGTCAAAACTTCCATGTTAGGCCTCCTATGCTATACCCTGAACAAGCTCATTATTAATGCTTCCCACCTTAAACATGCATACCAAACCATAAGGTAACCAGAAAGAAAGAATCATTATCCCATATGTCAAGGGAAAATAAACTCGAGGGAATTTCATTACCATAGCCTCGAATTGAGTAGGCATAAATGAGAACTATGGAGGTCACATGCCATTCATCATTGTGTTACCTCTAATTGTTTATGCATTATTAATTTTAATTGGGTTTAGCACCATTTAAAATTAAGGTATATGAGAGGTGCTTGGAACCTCATTTTTAAACAAGGAACCTTGTCTTAGTGTCGTTGCTACCTTAGCCCAGTAGTCAGCTTCAACAATGAGCTCCCTTTAATGTGACGAGAGGAAATTTTGTTGAAATACATTGCGGGTCTCATAATACTCTAAATTAGAGAATTTAGTTTTCTCCCTCATGGATTATCTTGTTTCCTCATTGCTCTAATAAATAACAATGAGTCTCCAAGAATTGCCAATCTTTTGATTCCTTCATCCTTGGTAATGATGAGACCCTACCATAGAGAATAGGATTTCACAATATTTTTGGATACATTCCTACACCTGAAATCCTAATTTAATATCTGATTTCCTCAGGGAGTGTGAATAGTCCCTCCACACCTGCCACCCCTGGGTGTGTGTAGGTTGTTATTATAACACAAAATAAGAATTAGATTGTGAAAGTCAATATATATGAAGAAATCAAATCCAAATAAATTGAAATTAGTTTCCATTATTATCAATTTATATTTAAATGGAACATTATCAATCAACGTATAGATCTCTCCATTGAAAGGGAGAAAATCTCTGGAGCATGGGACTAAGATTTATAATTTTTTTCACATAAACATATATTATTGAAATTGGTAAATTGCATGAAGGGGTCAAATTTCAATCCTTCATGGTGTACATTTTATACCTTTAAAATATAGCAACGCACACATAGATTCTTTATAAAACATAAATAAAGAAATATCATTCTCACATAGTACTCAGAAATTTACACTAGAAACCCTTAACGAGGAAAACCAACAAATATTTAGACTCACATCTCTAACTCTAATTGTATTAACTTCACCATTTGCTATATAATATATTTGATTACACAACATCCAAAACTGTAATTTGTTGACCCAGATTAGATTCCTTATTTGGAATTATATTACAATGGGTCAAAAAACCATTGGCCAAAAAACTACACAAAAATAGACAATTTTTTTTTGTGTGTGTGGGAGGCTTCTCCCTCCCCAAGTTCAACGTATAGGGCATGGGGCTAGTCATGAAAAGAATAGAACACATACCCAAAATCATCCCACTTGTTGTTTTCTTTACATACATGGGGGTCGAGGATTACATGATCGAAAATTCATGGAAGGAATTCCCATTGCTCCTCTACAGAAAGAGAACTTTTAGTACTTACAAAATTTGTCAACAAATATATAATATTATTAAAATTTTCCACCTTAACCAAAAACAACTTCTTGTATTCAACCATGTCTCTCACAAAGTTATACTAAACATCAATTTGCTTTGTCTTAGAATGAGAAGCAGGATTGTTTTCGAAAAATCTTGCACTCTGACTATCACAATATAACTTTATAGGTTGTTGTGAAAAATCAATACCTAAACACAATATTTGTAACCATACAAATTCCTTACTCGCATGAGTGGATGCCATGTATTCAACTTCTATAGTTGAGAGTGAAACTACATATTGTCTATTGTTCATCCAACTGATTGCTCCTCTAAATAGGTTAAAGACATACAAACTTGTAGATATTCTCAATTCAAATCTCTAGCCCAGTCTGTGTCAACAAATCCATGTATTTCCAACACTCTGTCTACACTAGGTCTTCCTTGGTATAAAATTCCATAATTTGTAGTGCCACACAAAACTTGAAAACCTTCTTTACAATTGTTTAATGCTCCTTTCCTGGTTTTTACATATACCTGCTCAAAATTCTCACTGAATGTGCAATGTATGGTCTATTATAGACCATTGCATACATCAAACTACCAACAACACTAGCATAAGGAACATGAGACATGTCCTCTTCCTCTTCCCATGTCTTGGGACACTAATCTACAGATAAATTTACACCTATAAGAATAGGGATCATGATCAGTTTACATTCTTACATACTAAATCTTTGCCATATTTTCTCAACATATTTCCTCTGATTTAACCAAAGTTTCATATTTTCCTAATCTCTTTTAATTTCCACGTCCAAAAAATTTTTGCAACACCAATATCTTTCATATCAAATTTAGAATAAAAATGATTTTTTACCTCCTTGATGATTTCCTTGTTGTTTCCAATCAACAACATATCATCAATATACAAAATCACATAAATAAAATGATCACCAACTAATTTCAAATACACACAATGATTAAATTTATCCTTTTGAAACCAAGTCCCAAAATATTAGTATCAAACTTTTGATAGCACATCCTTGGAGATTTCTTTGACCCATATAGAGAATTTTTAATCTTGCAAGCAAACTCTTTCTTTCCCTTCACTACAAAACCTTTTGTGGTTTTTTCATGTAGATTTATTTTTAAAGGTCCCCATGTGGGAATGTTGTCTTTACATCCATGTATTCTTATTCAAGATCAAAAGAAACAACAATAGATAAAATAAATCTAATAGAAGTCAATTTAGAAACATGAGAAAAAATTTCACCAAAACCAATTCCTTCTACCTGGGAATATCCCTTTGCAACTAGGTGAGCTTTATACTTCTCCACTTTACCTTATAAATTAAACTTCTTATTAAACACCCATTTGCTACCAACGAGATTTATTCTAGCCAACAAGTCAACTAGATCTCAATTGCCTCATTCTTATCCAAAGTCGTTGTTTCTTCAACCATGGCCTTCTTCCACAATTTACCACCATATGAATCCACTACCTCCCTAATAGTTCTAGAATCATCATCAATAGTAGATAAAGAAAAATTGGAGTGAAAATAAGGTGGAGTATACCTTTATGGTTTCCTTCTTTCTTGAACTGATATCCTCAATAATAGAGTATGAGGTTATTCTTCTTATTATGATTCATGTTCTTCCATTGAGTCAAATTCTCCACCCTCCAAATCGAACTATATTGTCTTTGTTTCTTTTTACTTTGGTAGGGCTTCTTGTTTGGGAACATATTTAACGTCTCTAAATACAACATCCCGACTACAAATAGTTTTCTTAGTTATTGGATTGCAAAGTTTATATCCTTTTATACCATCTTTATAACCAATAAAGATGCCTCACACGAAGTTTTGTCCACCAACATTGATGAGGGTCATCTATTTACCAGGTAACATGTATTACCCAATATATGTTCCCATAATTCATTTACTAACACGACACCACTAAGCATGCTTCTTTATTTTCCCATAAACGTCATATTCATCCTGTCTGCAACCCCATTTAGTTGAGGTGTGTATGGAGTAGTCTTTTGCCTTACTATATCACACTTCTTACATAATTCCTCAAATTCGTTCTCGTGGAACTCTCCACTATTATCTATCCTCAACACATTTATTTTCTTCTCTATTTAATTCTCCACAAGATCCTTAAACTCATTAAATTTACCAAAGATCTGATATTTCTTTCTGAGGAAATAAATCTATGTATTCCTCGAGAAATCATCAATGAATAAAAAATAGTGCTCAAATTTACCTAGTGATGGAACAAACATAGGTCCAAACACATCATTGTCTACTAACTCTAACATTCATTTTTCTCTTGTAGACCCAAGTACTAATGTTATCCAGTTATGTTTACCATATATTCAATATTCACAAAAATCAAAATCTAGTGTGAAACCAGACATAACTTCAATCATACCTTTACAATGTAGTGATAAAAGTCCCTTCTCTCTAATATGTCCTAGTCTCTAATGCCATAGAATTTTATTTTCTCCATAGATAGTAGGGGTATTTTCTTGTTCATTTCCACCCTTAGGAAAAACATAACTCTTACACCTATTATTGATAGTTATTCCCAATATCTTGTACATAGTTCCATTTTGAACTCCCCTCACCAACACCATTAGTCCTCGAACCATTTTTTAGGTTTCCTTTTCAAATATAGTTTGTACACATGCATAACTCATCTTATTTACGTATATCAAGATTATATCCAACTATAGAATGTGCAAAACCCTGTGGAGTTTTTTAATGCTTCCATCCTTGAGCAACAACTTGAATTTTCCTCATCCTATGGTTTTGGTTTTCAATTCATCCCCTAGGAAAATGTCACCTCCATTATACTTTTCAGATTCATAGAACCACCCCCTATGGGGAGTCATATGAAATGAAGCACTTGAATCATTCAACCATACATCATCATTGATCTGCATGTGTGCTTGAAGAAGCCAAGTACACATCCACTCCTTCCTATGAGTAGGTCTTCCTTTTTCTCGAAGGAACATCATTAGACCCCTTCCCTCTCTCAACACTTTTAGATCTACAATCCTTCTTGTAATTCCCCATTTTACCACATTTCAATCATTTTCTTAAGGATTTTCCTAGATATTTATATCTACCTCTATATTTAGATCTCCCAGTTGAGGAATTATTTTTATTTCTATACAGGGAACATCCTCTTACAGATAAGGCATACGTGCTTTGACTATTCATGGTTTTCCTCCTCATTTATTCTGATAACAAGGATGAAACCACATCATAAAACTTTAATATGGTTTCATTACTCCCAATAGCTACAACCAAAATATCCCATGAATTTGGAAAAAAACATAGTAAACTAATGCACTTATCTTCATCAAAAAATTTAATGTCAACAAACAAAAATTGGGTTACCATAGTATTGAAGGAATTTTTATGCTTTGTCACTAAGTCTCCATCATTCATCCTTAGGAGGTACAAGTTATTCCATAGAAAAAAAAATTTACCAAGGAATTAGACTGATACAAATCCCCTAACTTATCCCATAATTCCTTGGCTATAGGTTTTCCCGAGAAATTCAATAATACTGAATCTAAAAGACATAACCGGATTGTGCTCTTTGCCTTCCTATAAAAATTCATCTAATATTCCATCAACATAGTCATAGGTGCAATACCAGGATCCACAACAACCCAATGCTCTTTGTCTACTAAACAATCCTCCATCTTCAACTTCCAAAGCTCAAATATTTTCCCATTAAATTTCTTGATCTCAATTTTAGAATCACTTGTTGTCACATTCCCATAGCGTGCCTTGTGATTGTGCACCTATTAAGGGTGTGCGAAAAAATTCCATTTCTCACTTGGTTTATTGGAACACCATTGAGGTAACCTCATCCAGACTACTCCTCTTCACCTATATCATACCCATACTTCGTTCTAGGCTACGAGTGAGTTACACTCCTACTCTATTATAATTCTTATATACGTAGACATTTTTTAACAGTTTAACACTTATTCATATATAAGTATACATCCATGAGAAACCAAGAGAACTATGGAAAAAATGAAAGATAAACATAGATATAGTGCAGATGAAACAAACCAGGCCTAACACCTAGCTAAGTATTTGTTATTGCAAAATAGTTACAACATGAGCACTACTAGCTCAGTTTACAATAAGACAGAGTCAAATGATTCACCTCATCTCACCAAGACACTCATAAACAAATCATCACCAAGAATCTATGTCACAATCATCTCTACAACCACCTACATTGCACTTCAAACATGCCTTCAATCACAGACTTATTTTTTATTCATTTCCATAGACTTTATCTCTTTGCTTCTACAGTCCTCATAGATTTCAATTCTACCTCACACATGCCTCCAATAGACCTACATTTCCATACTTCACCAAAATAAAAATAATAGACATTTTCCCATATATTTCCAACAAATCCACCTCAAGGAAGCACAATTCTTCTCATGTGGAGTAACTTTCCTCCTTGAGGGAGTTTCCCCTCTTCGTTTTCCTCAGAATTGTATAGATCTCTTACTCTCTTTGTCTTTCCAAAATTTTCCTTCATTGGTTGTGAACCCTTGTTCTCTTATAGACTCTCCAAAGGTGACCATCACAAACCATCGCATCCATTTAGGGTGTCATGCCCCTTTGCAAACCCATGTCCAAACAAATCATTGTGCCCCTTTGTGGACATGCTCACACAAACCAACCCATGCACTTGTCAACCATCATTCCCTTTGGGATCGACACACCCCATCCATCGAACTGACGCATCCTCTTGGGTATGCATGCCCCTTAGTTCAGTTTGGTCGACTCTCCTAATTAATACCCCCCATCCCTTAGTTGATGTGTCTATTTGGTGGAGTGTCCAAGTCTTTCCCTCAACCCTTCATCAAACGATTTTTCATCTAACTTGTGTCACAAGGAAAACTTGGGTGGAGTCTTCTCTTGGCATGTTTCATACCCAAGGAACCAAAAATATCCCTTATATGAAGACCTGCATCTCCTCATTCAGACTAAGCATCATGCTTGCCCGATCTGGATTATGCTGGAAGTGTGTGTGCATGAGTTAGGCACCCAAGGCCTTACATCCTTCCCCATATAAAGTCATTTTCATCCTTGAAAACATACACAAAATTAGTGTTCTCCAAGTCTTTGCTCGAACTTGTGCCTCCTCTGCAACTAAGTCTGCTGGAAACCCCAAGTTTCCTGCCAACTAAAAACCCCAAGTTTTCTTACAAACTGGAAGCCCCAATTTTCCAACTCGCACAATAATCATATGCAACTTGTGCAACCATTCACATTGATGTATGTTCAAATTTGTGTGTGACCAAACTATCCACTACAATGGAAATGCGTCTCTTCCCCAACTCTATCTATAATTTCCAATCTTCCACTACCCCACTACGATTATCACTCTCCATTTTCATTGCTATTGTTACCTCAACTATTGTTGCAACCTCAACCAAAACCTCAAAAATGTCGAAGTGTTGAAATTTTGTGAACTTGCTATTACGCCCATACTTCAACCAACTCTTCCATGTCTCCTCAAACTACAAGCCTCAAGTCCTTCACTAATTGGGTAGCTAGTCCAACCAACACATCCAATTATTCAAGTGTGCATCTACATGCATGAAATTTTTTTTTTTTCCACATCTTCGTCACTCCATCCAACTCCAAATAATAAGGAAATGATCCATCATTTCTTCATCATTGTTTCCATTGTCCGATCTTCTTCATGGAGCTCCCCCACAATGTCTAAGTGTTTCACTTTGAACATACTGGTGAGTCAATACTTTGACATCCTTCTGCAATTTAGCTCATGAGCACAATGATATTATACCAAGGCAAGGTATCCCCTCATCTTGCTACACTATGAATTCACTCCAAAGTGAAGTCATCAATGACAACTTCACTCCAATATCCACCTCATGGAACAATTATCCAATATACCTCGAGAACTGTGCATCCAGACTACCTTTGCCTCACTACTCCATCATCTGACCATGTTATTTCATATACCTCTTTATAGCATGGAATGGTTAAGATTAACCCTCAACCATGATACCCAAAGAAAGATAAACAACCATGCTCAAGCTCTTTATGTTGAAATATGCCTATCTTCACAATCCTCCAAATGAAGGAAAGTCCTCAACTTACGTATTTTTGTCAAGTCACCTCAAAGAAAATCAACATATGTCATGAGTGTGTCCAACATGCCCTCACTCCTCAAACATCCCAACGATATTTCCAAAGTGATCCAAATAGAATGAGTCACCTCAAAGAACTTCCATTCCTTAGGCACATTCAAACCAATAATATTCCAACTCCAACCAATGATCCCCTCCGGACCTTTGAGTCATCGTACAAACATCTGCAAGTCACCAAGGTGAGTTATGCCTCATCTAATGTCCCATACCAAAGGAAAGTTAACACCACTCCAGTCATTTGTTCTGTGTTCTTCCCATTTAGGTTGATTGTCAATAATTCTTAGTTGACTTATCTTCTAACTCCATCCATCTCTTGGAACAAAACTACCTTGCACCTACTTCAAGAATTCAAACTTTGGCACTATCATCGTGAAATTCAAGTCATCGTATGGCCTAAAAAAATTTGTTAAGGTACCAAACACCAGGATGCCCCATCCATCCTCTCAACTCGACATGAATAAAATCCACTTCCCACTTCACTACAATGACATGTCCAATGCGCATCATCAAAGAGTTAGGAACTTTCCTCAAGCCACCTGCATAGATGCATCCAAATTTTCCTAATCCTTCCACAAGACTCGTCCAAGTAGGTCATCCCAATATCTCTACACCTTCTCCCAACCAAGGAATCCCAAACTACTACAAGTCTTCTTCAAATATACACCACTTGAGTCACCCTCAAGTCTATCACTCCTCACCACACAAACAAAATGCACTTGAACCACCAAGTCATCTAAATTCCCTTCAAATAAATCACTACAACAATTAGGAAATACAAGAACTCAAGGCCAATCATACCTTTCCAATGACATCATTCACTGCAACCATGTTCTAAGTATGTTGTCTTGGACCTCTACTTTCCCAAGAAACCAACTCTCCACATGAATTCACCTCAATCATTGTCATTATTTCAACAAATATGCAAGGCCTTCATTGCGATATAAGGTTGTTTCCATTCATCCACTTTTTAAATCCATACAAGTCCCAAAATTTGCATGCAACTAACCAAATTCATCTCCAATGTCTTGCCATCTCCGCACCTTGAATGCTTCTGCTTAAAGGAACCATGCATCCACCACCTGACTGTCAATTGATATTACTTCTAACCGATTGTTATAACTCTATGAAGAGCTACCTCATCTATAGGATCCAGTCAACCCACCAACAGCCCAAATCATCTCAATTGTTGTTCTTGACAATGCATTACATGAATATGTCATGATGGAAACATTCCCAAGAAACTTCTTGATGCAGAGCTACTCTAGGTCACTCAAGTCATCCAAGACATCCACGTGCTTCACCTTGTTGCAACCCAAAACTCCTCCTTTTCGTGATCACCCTCTGCATTTTTCTTTCTTTATCACTTATGCAGTTAGATATACAACAAGTAGTGCAACAATCCTGCGTTCAACGTTCTTTCCCAATTTCTTAGTTCACTCAAGGAAATGTGTGCTTGATATCTATAAGGTTTGCACAATAGTTACGACACCAAATTCCATCACGAATCAAACCAACCAAGTCTCCTTTGTGGTTAACATTGCGATGAACTCTACGACGAGTTTTGAAATCACCCACCTTATCCAAGTGATTCATTTCATCACAAAATCTGCCTTTGATTTGGATAAGGTGTGCACTTAGATCAACCTTCCCATCATACCATGAACCAAACCTCTGTTGTAATTCTAATGCAAAGTTTGTGATGAACAAGTTTGTTACACTGAATTGTTCACCAAGTCTGTGAACATTCTCACCGAACTGCCTTCACAAAAAACAACATTTTCAACAAGTGTTCCCCACCACGACTATTCTGAGTGCAAGAGTGTTGAAGAGAAAAAAACTAATATGGTACCATTTATCCTTTAGATAGTTTGAATATCTCCCCAACCCTTCTCCAAAATCTGCAACAAATCCTCTCTGATACCATATGTCACGTCCCCATAGAATGCCTTGTGAACATGCACCTCTTAAGGGAGTATGACACTGCAACGTTTCTCATTTGGATGTTTGGAAACACCAAGGTTAATTTATCTAAACCATGCCTCTTAACCTAGAGCATACCCATACTTCATTCTAGGCTACTAGTGGGTCACACTCTTACTCTAGTGAAACTCTTGTATACTTATACATGTGTTAACAATTTAACACTTAATAATGTATAAGAATACATCCATGAGAAACCAAGAGAATCATGGAACAAATGAAATAAAAAAATAGAAATAGTGCAGGCGACACAAATTGTTCCTAACACCCGACCAAGTCTTTTTTATTGTGAAATAGTTACAATGTTAGCACTACTAGCTCGATTTACAATAGGGTGGAGTAAAACAAATTGCCTCAACTCACCAAGACACTCATACACATATCATCACCAATACTCTTTGTTGAAACCATATCCACAACCACTTTTGGTGCACCTCATACATGCCTCCAAATGTAGACTTGATGTATCTTCTTTTATGTAGACTATGTCTCTTCATTTCTGCATACTTCATAGATTTATGTTCTGCCTCACACATGCCTCCAACAGACCTACATTTCCATAATTCACCAAAATCAACCCAAGAGAATCTTTCCCATCTCTATCCAACGAATCCACATCTACGCAGCACAAGTCCTCCCATGTGGAGTGACTTGGCTTCTTGATGGAGTTTCCCCTCTTTGTCTTCCTCGGAACCATAGATTTATCTTTATCTCTTCTTATTTCCAAAACTTTTCTTCTTTGGTTGTGTACCCTTTTTCTCTTATAGGATCTCCAAAGGTCACCATCATGAACCATTGCATCCTTTGTCTCACCCCTTCACAAACCCATGTCCAAACAAATCACCATGCCCCTTCACAAACCTGGTTTCCCAAATGAACCCACATGCTCGTCAACCATTGTTCCCTTTGGGACCGATGTTCCCCTTAGATGAGTCAGGCCAACTCTCCTAAGTTCACCCACCATGCCTTCGTCGATTTATATATTTGGTGGAGTTCCCAAGTCTTTCCCTCAACACTTCATCAAATCGTTCATCATCTGACTTGTGTCACAAGGTAACTTGGGTGGAGTCGTCACTTGGCACATTGTGCCCCCAAGGAACCCAAAATATCCTCCATATAAAAATTATGTCTCCTCATTTGCATTGAGTGTCCTTCCCACTCAATTCAAACTATGGTGTAAATGTGCATGCTCGAGCTAGGTGCTTGGGGCCTTACACTTTCCATTTTCTTTCACCACAAGAATCATCACTAGAGAGATACCATTGAAATTGGGTTTATCACAAACCCAATATTACCAAACCTTTAATAACAAGGGCATCCCCTTGAAGCCAATAAATTCTCTACTACCAAATGTACATTTTAAACCTTTACAGTATAGAAATGCATACACATATTATTTATTAAACAACATGAAAACAATATCATTCACACATAGTACTCATAAATTTACTTTGGAAACCCTTAACTAGGAAAAATAACAAATGTTTAGAGTCACACCTCTAACTCTCAATATAATAACTTCACCAGTTACAATACAATATATATATGATTTCATGGCATCCAAAACCCTAATCCTTTGACTTGGAACAAATTCATTAACCAAAATTATATTACAATGGGACAAAAATCAATTGGCCAAAAGACATCCCAAAAACAGTTTCTGGGAGCTTTGGACCCCCCTGTGACACCCTAGTGCAAAATACAACCTATGGGGCTACTCATGAAAATAATATAACACATACACAACACAAGGACCTTCAAAATCCATTTAGTTCTTCATAGAAGGACATTAAATAATTTCCCCTACAAAGTAAATATATCACTAGGTTAAATAGAAAAGTCATTTGTCCAAAGGTAATAGCCTAAGTGGTGGCAAGGAGGGAATAAATCCCTCCTAAATAGAGTTCAATCCCCACCAAAGACATGTGGCCCATTATGGCTTGGATAGAATGATATTGTGTTCATCAATGGACCTTATATAATTCCATTTCATTTAATTTTATTTATTCTTCCTCCAAACTTTCTCTGTCAAAATGGAGCTTTGATCATCTATTACTAGCTTAGGAGTTATCTATAATAACATCTCTTTTGGTACTGAGTGGTTACTGTTTATTTATTTTCAAATAGATGAAAAGTGCTTATTCCTTTATATTATTTCCTAGGGGAAACCCTTTTCTTTGAGTTTATATATACTTTGTTGGAACATCAAATTATGATGGTTCATCACACTTCTCCTAGAGTCAGTTGGTTGGGAAGTTGACCTACATATAGAAACAACCAGTCAAGTGATCGATAAGATATCTAGATCATTCAGTCGATTAGTAAACAAGAATGTTGGTTGGACATTTGATCAACAGTCAAATACATTTGTTCGATGGTTCAACCAACCAAGCAATAGACTACAAGTTGGACCCATGGATGGTCGGTTCAAGCATCCTTGTCGAGCTGAATTGACATCATAGATTTGACGAATTAAAATTTAACCACTGACGATTATATGTGGAAAAGATCCTCCCGACTTCAAGGAAGTTGGTCAGATATTGAAGCTATAAATAGTAGACCCAATGGGTCATTATCATCATGTCAATATTGTTGTAGTGTAAAGGATGTCCAATATGCATTGTGATGTTCTGATGACAGTGTGTTGTGCTTAAGTGTTGTAACAGTGTGTAAGGTAGCTAGAGAGGTAGTGGGGGGGGGGAGAGGGCCCATATTGATAATAGTGGAATTCATTCAATGTAAGGTGGACTAGGTCCACTATATTATTAAATAAGGCCCACTATGGTAGTTAGATATAATAAATGGGTAATTAAATATAATAAATGTAAGAGGACTTCTTAGAAGGTTCTACTTCTAGAAGATTCCCCCCCTAGAATGTTCTTAGGTGATGGTAGCACTATATAAAGAGGTTCAAACAATTTAATGAGATATGAAGATAATTATTGTATTTTGATTTATAGCTTCATAGGAGGAATCCCCCTCGAAGAGGCAAGTGAACAACAGAGGATCCCTTCCATAATAGGATTCATTGTATGGTGTTGCCCTACCTCAAGGGTTTTGGTAATAATAAAGTGTGGTTTCTTCTATATTGTTTTGTGGATCTATTGTGTATTCAGTAATTGTGGTGATTATATTTGTAGATCTATTCAAGTTATTAACAAGTGGTATCAGAGCACTTTCCTTGGCAGACATTGTGTGCAAATATCTTTTATTTTTGCAGTTTTTTTTCGGAGAAGAAAAAAGAGGGCCGCGACATTTCAGATATTTTTGGAACATTTTTGTGAAACATTTGTAGAAACAGGTTGTATATCTGATTTCCTCTCAGAAAAACACCCAATTTGAAAAAAAAAATCATCTGAAACAGAGTTCGGGAAGTCAAGATATTGAAGTTTTAAAATCTGCAATTTTTCAGGGTTTTTTCCGTGAACAGTGGCATGATTTTTTTATTTTATTTATGTAGAATATGGAGGAATAATTTATAAAAAAAAGTTATAGATATGAGTTCCTCTCACAATTTCACCCAATTTCAAAAAAGAAATTAGCCGAAACGGAGTCCGGGAAGTGAAGTTATGAGCATTTTAAATTCGACAATTTTTTAGGGTTTTTCCAAGAAAAACCGTGATTTTCTATCGTAACTTATTGTTCTATTTTTTAGGTTTTTTCATCACGGATGTGGGATGAAGCGTTCATATGGTGCTCAGATGGATATTTCCTCTCAAACCCTCAAATAAATTCTACAAATTATCGAAGCATTCAAATCTCAATTTTTTGACACATTGGATGACTTTGCAAATGGCCACAATTATAGTTTTCGTAGTATTCAAGATTCATTGGATAACATGCAGGAGATATTTCTTATGGAAGACATCAGAGATGAATATAATAAAGAAATATATGCTTGGTATGATTTTGAGGTCGATTGTGATGATTGGTATATGGATAGTTGTCATTTCTGGGATAACAACCACTTTCATATTTTATTTGATGACTCTAATCCACCTTCTGTAGAGAGCATCAATGTGACAAATTGAGAGCTAATGATTATTACCAATGTTCATCCTGCATATTCTATAGTGGTATTATTCCTTTCAGATTCTACTACAACCCTTTTCCACTATGTGGATGGATCTTCTTATTTAGATCCACATGACATGTGTCAGTATTGGGAGCATCATTTTCAGTTGGTTATTGGGTGCCAATATCTTCCATGTGGGTTTCACATGAGAAATTTGACATGGGACCCTAGTTTACAATCGTGGTTGGACTACTTCAACATGGTGGCTACCATTTCTCAATGGGACCCTAGTTCTCTAGTCTACTTCAGCACTATGGTCCACACTTATCCATGGGACCCTAGTATATGGTTGTACATCAAGTGTTGAGGACAACACTTTCATAAGGAGGATGGAATGTAAGGTAGTTAGAGAGATAGTGGGGGGGCCCAGAGGGCCAGTAGTGATAATAGTGGAGGTCATTCAATGTAAGGTGGACTAGGTCCACTATATTATTAAATAAGGCTCACTATAGTTGTTAGATATAATAAATGTAAGAGGACTTCTTAGAAGGTTCTACTTCTAGAAGATTCCTCCTCTAGAATGTTCTTAGGTGATGGTAGCACTATATAAAGAGGTTCAAGAAATGTAATGGGATATGAAGAGAATTATTGTATTGTGAATTGTAGCTTTATAGGAGGAAGCCCCCTCGAAGAGGCAAGTGAACAGGAGAGGATCCCTTCCATAATAGGATTCATTGTATGGTGTTGCCCTACCTCAAGGGTTTTGGTAATAATAAAGTGTGGTTTCTTCTATATTGCTTTGTGGATCTATTGTGTACTCAGTAATTGTGGTGATTATATTTGTAGATCTATTCAGGTTCTTAACACGGTGTCTTTAGACACCACATTACATTTTTGAAAAATTATTTCCTCTTGAATTATATATAGTTTTGTTTGTTTGTTTCATATCAATTTACACCCAATCCCCAACATGGTATCAGAGTCGATGGTTTAAAACCTCACATGTTATCCATAAATATTGTTGAGTCTGATTTGTTGTGTGATTGACTCTGGGACAGCGGTTTGCAGACTGTAACTTGTGGAAATAGATTCAATCTTTCTAGATATCTAAGATGGATTTGATTATCGATCCTGTAATTTTGAATGGATCAAGTTATGCAGTATGAACACCAAACATGAAAACCCTACTAAATAGTAAAGGATTGTGGAATTATACAAAATCTATGATTCTAGATCCAACAGATGATGAGGAAATTTTTTTATGTTGATGGGAAGAAGGATGAGGTTGTAGGGGTCATCACGACTTATATCTCACGGGAGATTCATTTTCACATCAGTGCAATCGAATGCCCTCATAAAGTCTGGAAGAAGTTGAATTTGATGTTTTAAAAATTTTATGAAAGCCACATCATGCAATTGGATAAAGAGTTGATCTCTCTCAATCATCATTCTTTCAATAGAATAGAGGACTATTTGGCATGTGTGAAGGAATTGTAGTTGAAATTGGGAGAATGTGTTGGATTACTGAGAGTACTGAGAGGGGGGGGG
>JASDQU010103397.1:101118-118094 GCA_032191745.1 Picea mariana | reverse complement strand
GTTGTTTCATATGCTCTCAATTTTCCCTCCACCTCCCATATCAAGAAGTATTCCATGTTCTTCTATGAAGAAATGTTGGGATTCTATGTCAACTTGCCAACCAAATTACGAACTATAGATGAAGAGGGAAAGGTAGCTCTCCAGTCAAAGGGAATCTCGAATGTCTAATAGAAATCTCTCCAACATCACACAATTATGAATGCCCTATCAAATGGAAAAGAAACTGGTGAAGACACCATTGGAAATTTGAAAACTTCATTTGCAACTCTGAAATAGGACACTCTCCTTTTATGCCATGTATCTCATGTCCTTGGATCAACCGTCAAACACATGGACACTCGAGACCTGAGTGTCATACAATCATGGGACACGTGTCATGAGTAGGGCACATGCCCTATGTGTGTCCAACACTCAAGTCACGTGTGTACTGATGTTGGTCAATGGCTAATGTTCAATTATTTTCAAACTATCAATACTTGGATCTTAATGCATTGGTCCTAGAGCCAGTCACTTTTGATGACGGTGATCCTCGTGAGTGGTCATCTACAACACCTGTAGATGCAACACTTTGACTGGATTTATTGGAGCAGGAAGGAGGAGAGCACCATGGCAATTTTAGTGTCAATGGTGGTGATATTTATGATTTTGATTATGAGACACAGGAAGACGAACTATGAGATCCTTATACCCTATATTTTATTTGTCTTTGGTATTCCCATCTATCATATTCTCTATGTATTATGTTTTGATGACACTGAATTAGAAAGCTTGAGTTCATAGTTCTATATGTTGATCCATAGTGTATTCTTGTGTGTTTGATGTACTGTAGTTCTATGTTTTAAATGTTCAAAAACTTTACGTCTTCATGTCTATATTTTATTTCTATAATTTCCACACACACGCACACACATATATCATTGGAAATAAATCCCCAGGAAACTCCCAGGCACTTCCAGTTCCCCCCATTCTGAGCATTGTAACTAGTGTAAAGTGGACGGCATAAACTCAGTGTGCCTGACTCTATGAGAATCAAACTGGGGACTTGCAAAGTGTGTCGGATTACTGACAATGTCCTGGCAATACTGGCACCAACCCATTCAGCTAACCCTTAGGCTATATATATATATATATATATATATATATATATATATAGAGAGAGAGAGAGAGAGAGAGAGAGAGAGAGAGATTCATGTCCCGTGTCCCAGTGTTAGGTGTCTTAGCTCAGCAAGCATTTTTCTCTTCCCATGCTTTGAGGACAAAGCATCTTAAAGTCCTCATAATTTAGTATGTGTGTGTGCATCATGTAGGACAAGTAGTATTACACATGTCAATAAATTATAAGTGGATTTAGTTGAGTCATGAATCAGTTGTATATAGCCTCAAGAGTTAATTGTATACATCATTATTATCGAGACATTGAAATTGAGCTATTGCCTCCGATTATTTCCATCTCATTTCCTATTTTTATTTATTGTTACTGCTTATTCCTGCACCTATTTCTCTCTGTGTGGCCTGTCTCATTTGCATAGCAAGCATTATAAATATTCTTGGTTAGAAAGTAGTATCCATGAAAAGACATTGATGACAAAGAATCTAGATGTTCTGCACATAGTTGTATTCAGTTAGCTATGATGCCATCATTTAGGCTGGATGCTAAATTTAGTGGTACGTACCTGATTGACTTTTCATGCCTGAATGCAAATTTTCTTGTGAATGATCAGCCTACTCAGTATTCACACTATTATTGTTTTGACTGCTGGAGCAGGTCACGAGGAAGGATTGCAAATATTTGCTGCTGAGATCTAATGCCCAAGATTCTTTGAAGCGATCTTCAATGAATTCTTTTCTTTGACATGCTTTGCAATCTTGCTGATAGATTATAGTTGGTGGTTCGGAACCCTTTTGCTTTCTAATTACCTGTTGGTGCTATATCTGATTACAGAGCTGGTTGGAACAACATGAATCCAAGCCTCTCACTGAACGAGAAATGGTGGTTACAATTCCAGCCTGACTTTCAAGGGAAGATCAATTTTGGTTCTGACTCTTTGTACAATAGTAAATTGAGTGTCACTGAAGAAGATTTGCACTCAGACAACAATGCATATGCTGCACTTCAATTTACTCAGCAAGGATATGGTTCTCAATTTCCTTCATGTACAGACTCCGATTTGAGCAATTGTTCCAATGTACAAACATGTGAACAAAGAAAAACTGATATATGCTGTCCTCTGGAAGTGAATGAGGAAAACTCTGCCTTGAACGTAGTCAAGAAAGTAAATGGAAGTAAGGATCATCCAGCTTCTGTCATGGATGGTTGTCAAGATCAAACGTGGACAACTAATAAATTGATGGATGGTAATGGGCTTGAAGGATCCATAAACTACTATCTAAACTGTACAAATGCAAAATCTTATGAGAAGGGTGGAATTAGGTGGCGTAGAGCTGATCAAAGGGAGCTGGCTTCTATTGTTGCTGTAAAGTCTGCAGAACATTTGCAAAATTGTGATCTTCCTCCTCCACAGTCAGTCTGGCATGGGAGTGCACCTTTTAAAAGCAGTGACAAATTTAAAAAGATGGACATGTCTAAATCCCAAGATGCAGATTTTTCAACTTCTGTTGGCAGGTCCAAATCACCATATCTAGAAGAGAAGGGCTTGAACTCCTTGCTACTTTATGGACACTCACCCTCAACTTCAGAAGCCACTGAATCACAAGTTGCACATAAATCATCTTCAGCTGATTACCAAGAGAGAATCATTAGGTGAGTTTGGTTGCCCCATGATGTCTCATAAAATACTATTTGTCAAGGTGCGTAAAATGTACTTGATAACAGGGGGCACCTTTGTCTTTGTAAATTTTGTTCTTTGCAAAAGCTAATATGTATATTTACTAAAAATCATCTTCACAGAACATGAACGAAAGTCCATGATAAATTGACAAGCTATATTGGCACACCCATTCAATTTCCACAGTTTTTAACTCATATAGCTTGTCGACTTCCTGGCTTGCCAGACAATTTTCAGTTCCTTTTGAGTCTTGGAGAGTTTATAAACATGCAATGCATGGAGAACCTTGCATTAAATATAGTGATACCCATAACATGAAGGTGTCACTGACAAAGGCTTGTTGCTAATTAATCTGGGTATAGGTATTGTTAAAATTTATTCTTAATTTCTTACTGGATCAAGCTAGTCATTACTGTTTGTCAGATACAATGGCAGGATAACCGGCTCTGATGCAGAAACAGAATATCTGGAAGCTGATTATACCAAGAAGTCAGACTTATTGGATGCTCTTCGACATTCACAGACACGGGCCAGAGAAGCTGAGAAAACAGCTGCCATAGCAGTTTCAGAGAAAGAAAAACTTCTATCATTGTTTCTAAGGGAGGCTTCACATCTGTTTGCTTATCAACAATGGCTGAGATTGCTGGAGATAGAGAATATAAAGCTCAGATTGCAACTTAAAGTTCTCCAGTCAGAAGATCAGGATTATCTAAATTCTGACTCTTGTGAAATCTCAAGAAATAAGAAAAAGGTAAAGCAGGACCAGCGGTTCTCGATGTCTTGCCAGGATAGACAATACAGAAAGAGAAAAACATCAGATTCGGGGATGAGTGTTACTTGGGGACTTGCTGTTACTCTCGGTTTAAGCCTTGCTAGTGCTGGCCTTATATTGGGATGGAGCATGGGATGGATTTTACCAAATTTATGACATTTTTTGTGGTTTGTCTGCCTCTGTCAGAAATCACTTTGTACATATATACAGCAAGATCATATACATGTATTTTTAGTGTTTTCATAATATGCCGTTTCAGTATCCTCATATACAACTATTACACTACACCTTTCAGTAGTTTGTAATTAATATTGTTCATCTTACGCAGTGGATAATTGTGTTATATCATAAGGAGCCTGCGTTCTTTTTCAGTGAAGGCAATTTCTATTACATCTGCCAGACAGCTAGTTCATTTGTAATGAAATTATATCATGCAATTTGTATTGATCAAACAAACAATGTGTGCTATCTTATGTGGATGTCTGCCATGGATGTTAATGGTGGTTAATAAATGTGCCATTATGTCACCATCTGTCAGATAATTCCTGTACTTCTTGTTATGCTTGTATTTCATTAATTGCACAGATAGAAGCTAGGTGCATTCTACAGCCTGACCCATCCACTCTCTGTGTTTGTGTAACAGTGCACTGAATTTTGATGATGCATTGGTTGCATCGAATATGGACACTAGCCAGACCCATCTAAACCCGGGTCTGATGCACTTTGACACTGCAAAGCTCGAGGATGGATGTCTTGACTAAAAACAAATGTCCAATATGCAAAAGTTTAATCACGGAAAAGCTTCTAATGGTCGCTTCAGGGGATGTGTTCAATGGCAGAAGTTGAATCGGACATCAATGGTCTTATTGCTTTCTCTTAAGCTAGAATATTCTTGTCTTCTAGATACTCCATAGCCTTGCACACTAAACAAGCTGGAGTGTCCTTGCATCAAGATGAGCTTACAACCTCTTTAAATAACCAATCTTCGTTTTGGTCCAATGTTCTCGTTTATAATAACAACAGAGGGTACCTTGTAGTGGGCTGGAAGGTGAAAAGAGAATAATTATCCAAAATCAAAGAGTGTACAGGAAGGGTGGCTGGGAATGGTCAAGAGGGGTAGCCGGTAATGGTCCAGGGGCCTTTTTAATATATCTCCCCTGAATTTCGTATTCTGCTATTACATTAAAGTTGTCTATGCCTTCCAAAGTAATAAAGTCAGACATTATTATGTCGTATTCTGCTATTACATTAAAGTTATATATGCCTTCCAAAGTAATAAAGTCAGACATTATTCATGTCTGACTTTATTACTTTGGAAGGCATATATAACTTTAATGTCTGACTTTATTACTTTGGAAGGCATATATTCCCTTTAAAAGTTATTTAGTGATTAAAAGCTTGATTCCCAAGTTATTTAGTGATTAAAAGCTTGAAAATTGGACGCTGACACGGGAACCAACATAAAATTTTAGGCCCATTTACTTAGGTCATGGTGTGTATCTGTGAGCACTTCAAGGTAAGTTTCGTTTGGTGCAATTTGAAAAACTAGAAATAGTAGTTTTATTTTACTCGGTAGATGGCATCAAAGTATGATTGTGATGAACACTAGAACGAAAACCCGTTGTAAATATTGTAAACAGCTTTAAATGGTATAGGTCAGGCGAATTATTAGAAAGTGTAGTGTAAATGTTTTATTTTTTGGATTTTTTTGGGTATATTTTTCTATTAGTTTTGTCTAAAATCAGATCTGAAATTGTCAGATTTATAAATTTGAGTTGTTGAATCTGTATGTTTATAAATTTGAGTTGTTGAATCTGTATGTTCCAAGTGCTTCAGGGGTTTTAGCATGTATACATTCAAAAATGCAATTTATACAACAGAAATAGATGATTTCACCCAAATTTATATCACCCTATTCAGATCCTATTAAAATGAAAACTACCAAAACATAAAACCTTTAAACAACTCCATTATTAAATTGAAATAATAAAACTTTTAAACAACTTCATTATTAAATTGAAATAATGTTGATTATTACAGTCTAAGTGGGCCTAATGGTTAAGAACATGTGTTTCATTTTAAGAGGTCTCAAGTTCAAATCTAGAAGGGAGTAGGGTATGTATACCTCCGTAGACTTTACCAGTGAAGTATGATTGTGATGAAAACTTGTAAACAAAATCTAAAACCCATTGTAAATATCTTAAGTAAATTTAAGATTATTATATTAAATATATGAAGAAATGTTTTGATATAAAATTTTGGCAAAAATATCTTGTCAAAGTTTCATAAAAGAATATTGGTTTTTTTTGCATATTTATTTTTTTAAACTTCATATATATACACATATATATATACACATACTATAATGGAAGATTATAAGAAATATATAATTTCATACATGTCTCCCTTTCTTGGTGCTGGTTTCTATCTTGGTGCTGGTTTTTTTCTATTGAATTATTTTTATTTCTTTTTAGTTTGTATGTACATATTAATTGGTATTAAAGTTTTTGTTTCAAATTTTTATTCTCAAAAGCAAGCTTGGTATTTTCTTGCATATCTAAACAATTCATTTGACTTTTAGCTTTTGGTTTACATTAGTTAGAATTAGTGCCTTCGATCATGCGTCTTGTGTACCACAGATCTAGGTATTTTAATTTGAGGGATTCTTGGTTTATCCCCTCATCCAGGAACTCTCTTACAAGAATGAGTTATTTTCTGCTCTCTGGAGTCAACCTCAACCTCATTTATTTATACAGCATTTGAGGGCACATCACTAATATCCTTGATGTTGGATGAGCTTAGAGGTTGACTAAATATATGACAACTTGGATATCAAAAAAAATTTGCAGTGTAGGTATGAGTGCAAATATTTGTTCATTTCTTTGTGAGTATGAGTTGTGCAAAAGATTGATGTAGGCCATGCATCTTAGGCTACACTAAAAATTGAGCCATAGTTTTGCATTGTGACCAAAAATCACACAATAGAGTTAAGTTGCACTAGCATCTTGTCACATAACCTTACAAATTACATTGAAGGCACATCACTTATATTCTTGATGTTGGATGAGCTTAGAGGTTGACTAAATCTATGACAACTTGGATATCAAGTGAAGAAGAAGTTTGATCAAAATTTACAGTATAGGTATGAGTGCAGGTATTTGGTCATTGCTTTGTGAGTATGAGTTGTGCAAAAGATTAATGTAGGCCATGCATCATAGGCTACACTAAAAATTGAGCCATAGCGATGCATTGTGACCCAAAATCACACTAGAGAGTTAAGTTGCACTAGCATCTTGTCACATAACATTACATTGTTGCATAGGGAGCAAGCTAATAGAACAATGTGGAGTGTGTTGGCAATTGGACAACTTGGTAGAAGGTCATACAACTTATGACACCAAGAGGTGACAACTAGAGTGTATACTTTGTGGACCCAAGCCTACCCCCATGTTCTCCCCATGGCTATCTTAAGGTGTCAATCAAAAGCACATGGAAATGAAATTTGGTTGATGGTAGAGGTTGAACTCATAACCCATGTGCATATATTATAGATTCAAACCCATCTCCATGTTCTCTTTGAGGCTAAGTAGCATGGGTATGGGTACCCAAGGGTTGAATTCTTCATACTTGTACCCATGTATTGGAAACGTACTCATACCTCTCCATACCCTACAAGACTTTTGCATCCTCAATGTACCTCGGGCGAATTCATAGACATGCCCAATTTTATGTACGTTGGCACCAATTTTAGCATGACAAAAAGTTTTTTTAATATTAAAGAAGCCCCAATAAGGTTTCTTTTAAGGTGGGCCTAACATGAAACCTTAAAACCATTGAGTGATGCCTTGTTTTGTACCTTTAAATCCTAATTCCGTTCCTACTTTTGCATTTTTCAGTGTGACTACGTGAGTTTGGGAGAGACAAGCAAAGAATAAGAGAAGAATTAAGGCATTGTTCAATATTTTTATTGTAGGAAATCAATGTCCATGCCAATGGTTCAACATTAAGCATTCTTCATTATCATTGACATTCTTTTGTCCTTGAGCCCCCACATTTTATTTCATAATTTTTTTTGTTTTCCATTTCTACGCCATCTCTGGAAAGGAAAGGAATGTCAATGTTCAATGTTGAATCATTAATATCAATTGATAAATAATGAACACTAAAGTGATTTGACTCTTGAATAATTTGAATTTAAAAATGCAACTAAATCATTGTTGATTTACATTAATTTTTGTTCGCTTTTTTCCTGATGTTATTGGATATATAAAAATTGATATGTATACCCTTGATGCATCCTATTCCTCTGTATTGAAAACTATTGAACCCATACTCATTCCCACTTACCCATACCTTGACAACTTACCCTTGAGGCCCACCAAAATCTTATCCAATTGAGTTATGGTTAAAACGTTAAATAAAAAAATTCATAAATCATATCCAACTGAGATATGGTTAAAATGTTAAATAAAAAAACTTGAGCATAAAACCTCTCAACAACATATGTATGTGTGAATGTAGCCAAGAAAGTCATGTTGCGTTCAAGGTTGAATGGGAGCCCAAGAGCCTCAATGGCCTAAAGATTAGCAAATCTCATATTAGATGGTAAGACTTATGTAACTTATTGAGTTGTTGATTCCACCGCCGATAATTCATCCAACCATAATGAACTATTTTCTTAACTTTTTTCTTCTTCCGACATTTATATGAAAGATGATTTGTCTTCCCACAATGAAGACAATGATGGAAATGGAAACATTGATTCTCCATATGACCAACTCAATGACAATGTCGAAACTCAAGTTTTTCCTCAATATGTTTATCATCAACTATATCATTAACATTCTTAACTTCTTCATTAACATATGGGGTCTTCAATTTTTTATCAAAAAATCCTACACTCACAAACTGAATTGGTTTCGAGTAATATGAAATATGAAAGTTTTTTCTTTGTCATATCGTAACCCATGTCAATTTTAATAACAATTCTTCCCAAGGTCTGACAATCATCTTGGTAAGAACATTTTGATGTTCTTAAAAATGACATTTACTATTGTTTATTTTACTTTGTGCTTCTACTTGTGACTCATTTTCAAAAAGGCTTATCTTCAACAATTTACTATATGATTCCATCTCATGACAAGTTAAGGAATCATCATCTATCTCTTTTGTTGTATCTGTACCATTAGGTCATGTTTATCACAAGTGATATCAACCATTGTCATGAGGTCCTATGTGTTATAGGTCGCATTAGCCTTTTGTATGAAGTCATTTGTTGCACATGTTGCATCAACCATTTCTCAAATCGTTGCTCCTTTTGAACTACTTTTAGTTCAAGTGCTTCAATCGATGTATCCTTGAGATCAATTTGATTGTGAAGATCAACAACCCATTTATTCAATTCATTTGAGTCTTGAAATTCTTCGATTTCTAGATTGATGTTTTGCAAATGCTTTTCTCCTTTACCTATTTTTTATCGTCACTTGTCACACTAACTTATAGGCACTTGCGTGTACTTGTTTCCTTTCTATCGCGCTTGCTTGCTCTTATGTCACGCTTAGGATGTCAGGTACTACCAATCATGCACCCTAAAGTGTGATTTTTTACAATGACTTGATTTTGATTACACACTTGACCTCCTTATGTAAATTTTATACAATTCAATAACCCATTTATTCAATTCATTAAGGACTCTTGTTTCTTTTATTTCTAGATTGACGTTTTGCAAATGCTTTTCTCCTTTACCTATTTTTTATCGTCCCTTGTGACGCTAACTTGTAGGCACTCACGTGTACTTGTTTCCTTTCTATCACACTCGCTTGCTCTTATGTCACGCTTAGGATGTCAGGTACTACCAATCATGCACCCGAAAGTGTGATTTATTACAATGACTTGATTTTGATGACACATTTGACCTCCTTATGCAAATTTTAGGTARATCTTTGCACGAATGATTTTTTAAAGGGTTTRCAACTCTACTMGTAATTCAATTCAATGACTTAACCATGGACCCAAAAAGATACTTAAATTATCTTGTCATGGATCMACTGAAACATATTTTACATAGAAAATAAATTATTATGACCTTTAAACTTTTAATGGTACTAAATGAAGATTTGAMACATAAAAAACTCTTAATTCTTTGTGTTACATGTTTTGAATAATCAAGAAWTTTATGTTTTGTTGCTCGGTGTGTATGGTGTTTAAATGACAAATTGCAATTGTCTTTTCAGTGTCAAAAACTTAGGTAGTATCAAACATTCATTCAAAAATGCATGCACCATCACACATGTACTCAGGTATATCTAAGATTTTCTTATTCAAATTTCTACCGAATCTAAGACAATCACCACTGAAAAAACAATTAAATCATTGTGTACTCTACGAAGGTATACATACCCTACTCCTCTGGATTTAAACATGTGACCTCTTAGGAGGAAACACATGTTCCTAACCATTAAGCCCAGTCAAACTAGACAAGCAGCTCAAGTCGTGTGTGATAACCCACCTACCCGAATATAGATTCGGAGACCAAGGACTTCTTCGCTCTGAGCTCACCCAAATATACTTCGGATGAGAGCAAAATCAAATGGATTGAGGTCCGGGATTGCGTCTGTTTTCATCTCTGGAATGTCTGGGAAGAAGGAGAGCATCATCAGTTCCTGTATGACCTCGCCAGATGCCATTTTCAACGAATTCGACGACGTTTTGTGGAGTGTTTTGTCGAAAATTCGGCTCAATCTCAAAACGGACGACTCCACAATATCTTTACTGAGATCGTTGTTGATTGGATATTTTCAGATATCTTTCTTCAGCTCACTTCTAAGATTTTAAGGCATATCTTAAGAAAGAATATATATGTATTATAGCAGCAGATCGAACTAGATCTATGCATTTGCTGAATGATCTCTTAAAAAAAATGAATAGATCGGTTTACGATGAGTGAAGCTACATGTATCATAATTGTGGCCTCAAACTAGAGGATGATTGAAACATTGATTAGATTTATATTGGCACAGCTTGAACAAAGCTTAACTGTCACTAAATATAAACACACAAGACAAATATGAGTTAACTATTCTAATACGTTTGAGAGGCCAGATCTATACTTTCTCAGTCCCGGCCCAGTGTCTCTATAGCAAAATCAATGCACAGATCTCTAAACTAAAAATCATCGCAGGTGTGATAATACTATCCCATAGATGCAGCTTGGACAAGATGTATTAAAACTATTTTTGGAAACATTGTTGGTTGAGGAGGAAGAGAGCATTCTACACTTTGTGTGTCGGGGTTGGAGTGCCTAATACATGCTAAAATGAGATCCCACAAAACCCCCAAATATGTGTACATTTTTTTTTTATCTGGATCTCCCCCCTCCTCCACCCCAAAACTAGAAATATAAGTCGGAGAAAGAACTATCCAATGCGTTGAAGATCATAACCTTGTTTTTATCTAGGTTGACCATCCATTGTGAAAGGTCACAAAAACTAACGAGGGCATCAACTTGTCTCTGTCAGCCTTCCAATGAGGAGCCCAATAAGATCAAGTCATTGGTGAAGAGGGTCAAAGAGATCGACACATGGTGTAGGAGGCATTCACCTTTGTCTTGAACATGTTCATGGAGGAAAGATTATGAACTTGTCAATGTAGATCCCAAAAAGGGTCAACAAGAGGGGGTACCCTTGCATAGCACCAATGGTACTATGGATGAAGTCAGAAAGTCTATGCTTCTTACTAAGGCATCCAATTATAATTCCATGATGGTCGTAAGAAGGGTACCATTGGTATCATCTCAAACTATTTCTAGAAGTTTATGAAGCATTAAATGACTTTCAAAGAGTAATGACGAGTCTCCTCAATAATTGCATAACTAGGAAAATGTGATCATTTGTCTGGTACACTGAGCAAAAGCCAACTTACCCTCTAGCCTTGAGGTGTCTACTCTCCAACCATAAATGTCATAAATGCAAAGTTTTAGCATGTAGCATTGAAAAAAAGTGTCCAACCATAATAGCCCAATAGTTATCTAGGTCGACATTGTCATGCGCGAGGGAAGCCCTAGAAAAACACATGGTTGTATAACACAACAATTTAAGAATAGAGATACTCAATTCTCTATTTGAGGGACTCGGCTTGGAATCATTTCTCATTAATTGAATTGTTGATACTCATAAACCTAACTATTCCTTGATGTTTACATTTGAGAAGAGACAAAAAAATGGGGGGTTAGGGAAGAGGTGTTATGGGTGGGGCTATGTCCAAGTATATCACAGAAGGAGGTCATGTGAGAAAACATGAATTGAGGATTTAAGTTGAGGGAGAGGGCATGGTGTTTAGGGAAAAGGGTGTGTCAAATTGTTTGGGGGAGTGGCAGAGGGCTGCATAAAATTCATGTCTTCTCTATGAGAGGATATCCTACTTCTTATGACGGAAGAGGAATCAGTGGGATTTTTTAAGGAAAGAGTAAAAAAGAGGGTCATGCATTGGACAAGAACCTAGGGAACATGTATCTATGTGTTATCGAATGAAGTGGAGGTATGAATTGAGCATGGCCTCCAGTAAGACCCTAGAAAGAGTCTTGTATTTGGTTGTGGTTGTTGAAATTACTAAGACAACTGAGAGGGGGGGGGTGAATTAGTTGTTACTGTGCTTAAACAATCTTAACAATCAAACCATTTTTAATCTTTCTCCAAGTGACCATCAATATTATACTACATATGGACAACATAAATAATAGCATCACTCACACATAAAATATACACAGAGACAGATTTTCACAAGGAAACCCATAAAGGGAGAAGACCTCTTCTTCTTCGAAATGATAGGCAGTCTTTTAAGTTCTGTACATCATTTATAATTGAGCACCAACTCAATGTGAGGCTACTACCTCTGTTTTACAAGTTGCTACTTGCTGAGAGCATCGACTCTCTTGTTTCTCTAGCACCCACTAAAAGGAAGCACCGACTCCCTGGTTTCTCTGGCACCCACTAGAAGGAAGCACCAACTCCCTGGTTTCTCTAGCACCCACTAGAAGGAAGCAACAAATCCCTAAGTGTTCAAGCACCAACTGGATGGAAGCACCAACTTCCAGTCACACAGGCACCAACCTTGTATTACAGAGAACAACAGTTCTCCCTTACACCACCCTGCCACCCTAGTTTCTCTAGCTGCAACTAGATGGAAGCTACAACTCCCTGTGTTTAAGCACCCACTTGAACCTCTGAGGAAAACAGTCCTCCCTAGCACCTCCCTACCACCCTTATTACAAATAAATGATTGAATAACCAACAACACTGATAAATCAATTCTTACCACTTCTTCACTGTTCTGCAATTCTTCTCTGCTACACTATTCTTCTGCTCTGTTCATACTTGGCTTCACTTGCTGTCTCTTTCTATCTGTTCTTTCTCTATCCTTCTCATGCTTTTTGATATGTGCACATTCTGCTCTCTTCCCCTTTTCTCTTCTGTTCAGCTTCTGTTCCTTATCTCTGAGCTTTCTTCACACTGCACATACTGTAGTTTTACCTTTCTACAGTTCAACTCATTTTTCAGTCAAAACAACCAACTTTGCACAGTCATCTCATATCTTCTTTTATTCACTCATGCCTAAGCAACTGAATCGCCAACCAATCAAGAATCATGAATCAGTTTTTCTAACTGAATCATAACTGATCAATTAACTGTGAGGTGAAGCAATAGCCCTTCGATCATATTTGAATTCACCTGCATCGTTGGATTACAAGAAACAAAATGTCTTTCGCATTTTGTATTTCGGCAATTCACAATTTCGCATGTCGCGAATTCCTGTTGCGAAGCATCTCGACTCTCCAAGTTGCGATCCCCGAAATGGATCCAGATCAACGGTCCAAAAAACTTCATAATCTGATCCCTTCTTTTCCTAATCGAACGGTTGACGGGATTTCGGCATTTTTCTCTTCAAGTCTTCGATACTCACAATAGTCCCTTTTGGCATTTCACGATTTTGCATGTTGCAAATTCCTGAAATTCCATGTTGCGATCCCCAAAACTCCATGTCGCAATTTCGCATTTCGGCATTTTGCGATTTCAACAATTCTTGTGATGAGATATCTTGATGCTCCATGTCGTAATCCCCGAAACTCCGAAACTCCATGTCGCAATTTCGCATTTCGTCAATTCTTGTGATGAGATATCTTGACGCTCCATGTCGCAATCCCCGAAACTCTGAAACTCCATGTCGCGATCCCGAAACTCCATGTCACAATTTTGCATTTCGGCATTTCGCGATTTTGGATGTCACGAGTTCGAGAGGTTAGGGAACCCTGTTCCTTTGACTTTCCAGTCAACGAAATGACGATCTTTCACCATGTGTCGTATGGTCCCAACGGTCTAGATCTTATCATGATTTCGAAACTTCATGGGTCTTTGTCGTGTCTGATCAATGGTCCAGATCAATCCTCGATCCGACAGCTAGGATTATTTCGCGAATTCACGAGTCTTCATTGTGCCTGATTCAGGATTTCGTCATTTCTCATTTCACATTTCGTGACTTCGGGACTTTTGTGGTGAAGTGTTTCTACACTTCCAACTCCCGGTATCCGAAACTCTGATTTTTCGGTCTGCGAAACTCCGAAATGGAGTGTGCCTGTTTCAGGATTTCGACATTTCACATTTCGCGACTTCGGGACTCCTGTGGTGAAGTGTTTCTACACTTCCAACTCTCGGTATCTGAAACTCTGATTTTCTGGTCTGTGAAACTCCGAAATGGAGTCTTTGACATGCTCTGATCTTTCGCATTTCAGGATTTTCTGCCATGCGATCATCGTTGTGTTGCTGGTCTTGCCACTTTCTCTTGTTCATCATCGTCACGCTAAGCTTGCCATCAATGACAAACAAATACTCTTCCTTCTGTCTACCTATAATAAATATGCCAACAATGGTCATGTCCAACGACTAGAAATGGAAGGGGGGGGGGGCAGAAACGATCAAATATGATCATGTAGGTTTCTTATACTATCTATCAAAGAGAATGGTCGTGTGGGGTGGGGGAGGAGGGAGATGCAAAGAGGGAAAAATCCTAGAAGAGTGTGGTCTATAAGGGAAAGGGGGGAGACAAAGACGTGTCAAATGTGTGGGAGGAGAGCTTTATTGGCCAAGACATGGTCCACAAAACTGATTCCACCCCTAGTGGGGTAGCATGTAAACCCCCCCGAACCAAGGAAATATGGGAGATCGTTTAGTAGCAGTAAATAATGAGAAAACATGAACAAAGTTTTTTAAGTTGAGGATAATGGAATGGGAAAAGAGTGTGCCAAAAGGTTTTGGGCGGGGTGGTAGAGGGATACACAAAGTTCATGTCTTCTTAATGAGAGGAAATCCTACCTCTTACGACAAAGGATTCATTGGTCGTGTTAGCGCTAGAAGTTGCACTTGGACTGCTTCAAGTACAAGCCCAACACATCTTGAAATGATAAGGGTTTAATTTGGATAAGATGGGTTTCAAGAAATTAAAAGAATGTAAAATTTAGGAAAAGGCAATAAAACATTGGGCATGGAGTTTATGAGATACCACAATCTTGACTTAACCTCATATGTGCAGCAAATTAGGTCGAATAAAACCCAAATCAGTTCTGAGATTAACTAGGGGTGAATGAAGAAAACAAGAAAACACAATATGTAGTTGAGGCTGAAAAACAGCCTGCTTTCAGTTGCTACAGAAAGAATCTGTAACAGCTTAGAAAACCTTTCCAAACATCACATAATGAAATAGATGCGTATGTGGCAGCTATTATAGTAAACCTTACTACAATCTCCTCAGCACAAAAGCTATTCATATAAACCTTATATAAACAGAACACATCTAATTGGAAGAAAATCGAAGAAGTATGATAACACATAAAGGAAAAGACAAACTGATCTAAAAGTCTTACTTGTCAGATGCGATCTTTGCATACAAAACTAAGACAAGTCTTTGAGGTGAAAATCAAACTTTCATGCCACTGCTGCTCATTAACCTTTCTACAAAAACTTACATAAGACCTCTTGGGTCTTTTCTTTGTTTCTCCTTCTCTAGTCTAAAATACCTCCCCCTCTTTAAATAATGTCTCTGTTTTCATATATCAATTCCTCCCTAGGAGAGTCGAGCTCTTTCTAATTGACCACTAACTGTCATAAACAAAAATTAATTACAAACAACTAATTCCAGCTGATAACAATAACTAAATCCTATAAAGTAGCATTATGTCTCCAGTATTCACAAGAATTTGTGACAGTATCGAATGCTTGAACAAATCTGGCTTTGATGTAACATTTAACATGTACAACAACATGCAACTCGTGGCTCTTATCTTGATGACTCGACGCTTGCAGATAGCATCTGGATGCAGTTTTGACAACGTGCCATTGTGCATTCAAATCTGAAGCAACTTGCTGGCAATTTCATGCCCCTTTCTATCGGGATTTCTAACTATCTATTAATTTGCATTTAAAATACGCATCAAACTTCTCATTTCCATTGCCAAGCATCCTCCAGTGGTTAAACGTTTTCATCATGCTGCTACCTATAATCCTTGCTCTTCTCCCCATCATCAACCACTCACCAGAATGATAACTCGAACTCCTTGAATCTGTGTGTTTGTTGGTAGCATTGTTGGGTAGTGAGCTTGTGTAGTGTCTCCTCCAAACGGGCCCGCAATTTCGGTAGCTCCCAGGAGCTTAGGTAGCGCATTTTGAAATTCACAGTGCCCAAGAGCTTAGGTAGCGCTCGTGGAATTTGCAGCGCCCAGGAGAGTTGGTAGCGCACCGTGAAATTTGTAGCGCACTCCCCTTTGCACATCCATGCATGAAAACGGTGGAACGAGAAAGAAATTGGGAGCACTATCATATATATTATGGATATATTTAGTTCTTCAACACCTACACAATCATTTGGCACCTGGCATCTTGCATTGGGAGTATGTTGGTTTACGTGTTGAATATGGTTTTTGGCATATGGATTAGCTCGATTTGTAGTATGACTTTGAGTTGGTTTTAGGTGAAAGACTTAGTTGATAAGCTTTGACTCGGGACACTTAAAGCACACACCTCCTTTTGATAAAAGGAAAGATAGATCATTTTGGCAAAGACAATATAAATATAACATTAATGGGTGAATATAAAAGAGATGCTACGGGAATTTCCAGTAGCTATCTCTGTTTTTGACCAAAGTAAAAACTTGGTGCTAACATTGGCTCCACGAGGGATGGCATGCTCCCCGCAAGCTTCCAAGAACCTATAGAACAATATCCTTATCCATTCTCATTTCTGTCCAAGAAAACCTCTATACTTGAGAGCGCCTCTGTTCCTTTATTGGAAGCTGAAAATTAACTGTATGCTGAAAAAAAAATGCTCAAACAAACGAGCTTATTTCTTCCTACCTAATAAACTGTGTTACTTTTT
>JASDQU010103397.1:61876-94037 GCA_032191745.1 Picea mariana | reverse complement strand
GTCATGGTAAGTTTTTGTAACCTCCAACCCGAGTTCCTCCATGACAATGTTAGGCATGAGATTGTAAGATGCCCCTAAATCCATCAAGCAGTTGTGCAACACCTTATCGTGCATGTTCAATGAGGTATAGAAAGGAGGGGAGTCATCTCTATCCTCAACCAAAGGTCCCAGTATGACAGCATGCTTTTCATCTTGGAGGTTGATTGAATCTGCGGAATGAGATGAAGGCTCAGGCTGCAGCACTTTGGAGAGGTATCTTTTGAAATCCTCAATTTTAAGTAGCTCCAAGAAAGGTACATGAATTTTAATCTTTTGAATCTCATTCTCAAAGATGAAAGAAGAGGGAGGCTTCAGAATCTCCTTTACTTATGGGATAGGGCTCTTAACCATTGCCTGGGGGTTTTGTGACTCTTTTTATTCATTGCTAGCCACCACCTCTTTAGCAGAATTCTCTGCTCTAGTAGGTTGATCAGGAATATTTTTCTTTCCTTCTTTGTTCTTGGACTTGAGGTTGTATCTATTTGGACTGCCACTGGTCCTTTCCCCTTTTCTCAACTCATTTAGTTGGTTATCCATGAGAGACTCTTCATATGCAGACTGAATTAAATGAGGGGATTCAGAGGTGTCACCAAGACAATGGATTTCAGGATTAGTTTCCTCTTCCTCTCCTACTTCATAGGTAACCAGGTTATTTTGGAGAGGGGCTTGGATCCTTTGATCATCCCTCTCTCTATTTCTTTGATCTATCTGGATGATCTGAGGGGAATTATTTTGTCTTCTGAAAATTACCCATGTTATCAGTATTTTGGGTGTTCATACATCCTTGTTTCCCCTCACACTTCAATTTCTCCATTTCTGCAGAAAGTGATTTTACCAGCTTTGTTAACTCATCAACTTGAGGGTGGGAACTAGAGGTCGAAGCTTCAGCCCTACCTTTTCTTATGTCTCTATCAGCTTTACTTCTAAGCTTATTGACTGCCAATATATTGGATTCTACTTCAAGGGTTGTGTCTTGCATATGAGCCAAGGAAGTAGCTCTTCTTTCTCTCAACAGGAGGCAAAACTCAGGGTCAAAATCACTAGCATAAGTGATCCTGGCAGAGGTTTCAGTAGGCTTAATCTCAGTGGGGATCTTATTGTACATCTTATTAAATCTCTTGGAGAATTATGAGACAGATTCCCCCTTTTCTCTTTTAAGTGACCCAAACTCTATAATATAATAAAGGAAATCTTTTTTATCCCCCCCAATGTCTTAAAAATGCATCATCTAGAGCTTCAATCCCATCAATAGATCCAGGGGTCAAGCCCCTGGACCATTTTCTAGCCTCAACATCAAGGCTTTGTACAAAAACTCTCAACCAGACATCTTCATTTTCAATATTAAGATTATCTGCATAATTGTAAAAAGTTGAAAGATGTTCTTCAGCAAGTATCTCTTCCTATCCTGTAAACTTGGGCATTTACTTCAGGTAATATCCAATTGGGAGGGCATTCATAGGTTGAGGTAAAACAAGAGGGGCATACCTAGTAGCCACAATGGCATCCATTATGTTTCTATGAGGATTAGCACCTGCCATTGGGATGTGAATTGTAGGAGAACCAGGGGGAAATGGAGTTTGGACAGGTGAGACTGGAACTTTGTTTCTAGGGGAGAAGGGAAATGATTAAGTGTTGAAGGAGAGTAATATGGGGTTCAAAGGAAAACAAGTTTCTCCCTCTTTAGATACAGCAATTTCGACAGGAGGAGGAGTAGGAAAACCCAAAGTGGGACAACCTTCTAAGATTTTGGGTCTGAACCACTTTACAATCTTAGGGGAAATAGGGGTGTCAAAAATTTCTTCTAAATGAGGCCTAGAAGGGGAGAATTCAATAGGGAAACTCCCAAAATTCAAACTTCTAGAAACTCCTACAAATGGTATAACAGGAAAATAAGATGCAGCTTCTGGATTTTTTAAACAATCATGCAAATTATCAGAATCACATGATACATCAGCTGAAATCCCTTCTTGAGAGGTCTTTCCTTTTATGATAATTGTTTTTGGGTCAGCTTCAGGTGTATCCAGAGGCATCTGTGGAGTAGACCTCGTGTGTATGCCTTTGGGAGCCAGCACTGAAATAGTGGAGTCGCCAAGTGCAAGTTTCAATCTTCAAGTTACTAATTTCTGATGCACCTTCGGAAACATAATCTCTTTGTCATTTTATCCCAAGGAAATGTCTTCAATTCGTTCCCTGGAAACAACACCATTAATTTTAGCACTAAGAGTCATCCTCAGATTGCAAGAGGATAAGCCCAGTACCCATCAAAATGTTTGGTGGATGTTGGTTTTATGAGTGGAGGACAAATCGAAAAAAATCAATACAAGAATGATTTTAATCACAGAAACTGGACAAGCAATGCACAGGGAAGTGAGGGCCTCATTAATTTAAGTCGGTGATTTGAGTTTAAGGGGGCAGAAGGAGGACTTAGTGAAAAAGGAGGATAAGTCTTCCATGGGCATATGGCTTTCAAACATCTTAGTGAAGAAAAACTTAGGATCAAGAGCACTCTTGAACTCAAGTTTTAGACATTGAAGTATGTCACAGCAACATAATGATCAAGCCTACATCACAATGCAACTACAACAACTCGATTGGATCCTCCATGCCTGAGCCTTTCAGTGTAAGGGGAAATAAGATAACAAGGAAGCTGACTAGAACTAGTCATGACACTACTGTAATCAAACCTACATTACAATAGAATCACAACCCTCGACTGGATCCTTTTTAGCACAGGGGCAGACCCAGGGTTCAACGCTTCAATAGCGCACCAAAAAAATCCTAACTACCAGCCCTTTTGGAAACACCTGTGAAGCAGATGAAGTCTCACCTGATGTAGAGGTAGGGGGGTTTGCAGGACTCAAGTGTCTACAACCTAACTGGGACACAGATCCGTGACCACAATACTTAACAGAGCACTTAGCCAATAACATTCATTAGTCTTTAACCCTTATTCACATCGCAGGTTAAAACCCTAATTACATAACAACGCAGTACTAATCAAGATCTAAGCACGTCTGACCAGTTATAACATAGCATCAGAGCAGATCTGGAATTCATTCATATATAAGCACTAAGCATCAATGGATCTTATTTGTCATGCATCAAGAACACAACTAATTACACTAAACAAATAAATACATAAACGACATGATCAACATAGCACGAAGCACAATAACACGGGATATACATGGTTCACCCCAGTGTGGGGCTATGTCCCTCAACTCTTCTTCTCTTCTTTATTAGTCTCCTTCAATATTCTTACATGCATAGAGCCACAAATCCAACTCCGCATAGGACAGGATATCTGTGCGCACCTCGCCAGATCCTCCTTCCCCGAGTTAGGTCAAATCACAGAGCCTTTACACAGTCTGTATGCACCAAGCACTTACAAAACGCTTGCACTTAGCTCTGGAATCCTTAACACATTCGTGCACAAAGCCAATTATTCATGCACTAAGCCAAATACCAATCTAGAACTTAGTCATCGGCCTCTCCTTAAATCGCCTAGCTACTTATTTATACATTACAAAAAGGGCCTAAACATGGGTAAGACCCATGGGCCAACATCCCATACACATTACATAAACCCTAAAACCCAAAAAGCCTGCAAAACAGGTGAGATCTCACAATCTCTACTTCGCCTGGGTGCTCCGTCTTCGACCAGCCTGTCGAAGTCCCAAAACTGGGCAAGCATGACCAACATTTCCTCAAAACCTGGTCAAGGGCCAACAGGCCCCCAAATCTCACCTGTGACTCGTCCCGGTTCACTCTGATCTGGGAAACTCTACTTTGAAGGCCTTGAGCTTAGCTCGAGATGCCTTGACTTGTTGCTTGATCACCAGAGCCTCCTTCTCAGCAAACTCTTGAATGACTTGCTCAGTGACAGTCCCTTCCATGTGTTGTTCCACTGTGGGGACCACCTGTTCCAACGGTGATCCATGTCCCTCGATCTCTTCAAAGAGGGTGCAAGCTTCATCCTGCACCGAATGGAGTTGTTGTGTCACCTCCATAACGCGACTCTGGATGGCAGTGACCTAATGTTGAACTGTGTGTTTTTCCTGCGACCTTTTCATCTTCTCTACCGCTAAAAGGAGCTTCAAATGTGCTTGCACTGGCGATGCATGTTATTTCTCTTCTTGGATATGTGCCTCCAATCTCCTCAACTTTGGGTCTTCTACAAGGCACTCATAGGTCTGCGTGTTTTGGTTACTTAATTGCTTGCATTATGAAGCCAACACCTTGATTCTTTCAACTACGCTCCTAGTAGTTTATTCCCTCTAGTCTCGCACTTCCTGCGAAGTGCTCGACACTACTTGCAGTTATAAATCTACTACTCTTGCTTGAAGTTTTTGAATGGCCTCAGTGAGCTTCCCCACTTGGCTCTCAGTTGTCTCTTCTTTTATCTAATCCAAGCCTGGCACATAGTAAAGTTCTCTAGTTACTACTTCTCTAACCCCCATCTGCTCTGCGAGCAGCTAGTCTTTTTCTCTATGGATCTGCTCTCTGTCTTCTTCAATCTTCACCCGGAGGTCATCTTTCTCTTGTTGCACAACCTTAAGTTGCTCTAGGGCTTCCTCCTGTAATTGCTTCAAGGCCTCTGTGGCCTGTTCATTTTCTTCATGTACTCGTCGAAGGCAAGCCTCTGTCGCATCTGCTAATCTGCACAATTGGGTGCGTTCATACCCGAATTTTATACCTTCTGATGACGATGGCACAGTAGACACTGTGCGGCTCGAATAGAGAGCTTCTTGTACCCCTTTCAGCTCCGCCTCAAATTTGTCATACATCGTTTCTTGCTTCACTTCATTTTTCTACAAGATATCCTCTGAGGCATCTTCGATAGTGGTGATGATGAGATGGATATCATCCACCGTGAGTACGTGCCGCAACTGAGGCTTATTGGCTCGGGATTTATTCTGGGCTGAGGGTTTCTTTGGAGAAACTTTATTTTTCTTTGACGTCTCAGCCTTTGTAAGGGGATCCATTGGCAATGTTACTTAGCCCTTTTCCTGCTTGTCTTCTTCCCCTTACTCCTCTTGGTTTACTTCGTCGCCTCCTCCTCCTCTAGGTGAATCAGACGCAGTTTCCTCCAATGCGATGTTTATCTCGTACACTTCTTCCTTCTTCTTCTTCTTGGTGCTACTCGGTCCATCATACTCTTCTCGAGTGACCAAAGGACTTCTGATGATGTCGGGGTTGGAGAGTTCTGCATCTCCAACCGGTACAAGGAATTCAGCTAGCCATTCCTTGGTTATCCCCTCCATATCTTCCTTATTCAATTTGTAGTAAGACTGTAGCTCCTCCTTATTTTCATTCCCGCACGCGGTGATATATATGAAGTTTCATTTTGCATGAAACTTCGTGAGTGGACTAAATCGATGGATTGTATTCAGCCTCATTCGGAGAAAATATTTAATGGCCTGCGTGAGTTGTAGGTAGTAAGTGTGGAAGACAACGTTCGACCGCCATTGCTTCGCCATATTGCTTGAATACCATAAGGTGGTGAACCTCGTGTACAATGGTTCGGATGGATCGACTTCAGGGAATGTTGCTCCCTATGGAATCTCCCAAGCAACAAATGCAATAAGAATTAACATCCAACTGAAGTGGAATTCATAACCTTGGTCATGCGCTTCGTGACAGTCCTTCTCCAACTGATTAACGAGGTAGCTCGCCCAGTTCATCTGCATGCCTTCGATTCACTTCCCTGCAAGGTCAATGATCAACCCTGTGACTTGCGTCGATTTGTGCCATCCTGGATGGAGGCTACCTTGTAGCCTCGCTTCCCTTTCTCCACATCGCTATACGCCTCCTTTATTCGGTGTGTCGGTGAGCGATCTGCATCCTTCCCTGGGTAGAATTTTTGAGGGTTTGGTCCCTACATGCTTAGTCCAGTAATGAGGTGGATCAGCATCGGATCCATAGTGATGTGTCTATCGAACCACAGGTACCCGTCATGGAAGCACGACAAGAGGAGTTTAACGCACACATTAACCTTCTGATGTCTGTTGAAGTGTGGGATCTTCGTCACATTTAAGATAGTTGAACTTGCGATCTCCTTGATCCATGGCTGGGGAACTATCTTAGGATTCTTCCCAGTTGTCTTTGTCAGGTATCTATGTGGTGCAAGCATTCCATAATTCTTCCTATCGTCAAGGTTAAAATCACTTATCTTGAGAGCTGGGATCAGTCCCAACTGCAGTCCTACTGCGTGTATCCCTTTCGAGAGGTACACAGTGATGAGTGTGTACTCAAAATCTCGACGTTTTCATGGCTAACCGCACCAGCCAAAGGCGGGCTATAGTCAGGAAAGACCGACGGGATCTGCTTTGTGTTCACCAGGTCCTCACGGTGCTTTCTTCTTTTCTAAATCATTGTTTGAGATGGCCCAAATCGACGTCCAGTCGAGGGGGATCCTTGAAATCCTCTCGTTGATGAGGCTTATACTCCTGCGGATATGAATTTCTCAGCCATAAGGTCTATAAAGATCTCATCCATAGACTTCTCTACTGCGATGTATTCGCCCGACATACATGCTCATGGTCAAATATATCGGGTAGGCGAACAGATACTCAAGGTAAGAAAAATGGGTGGCGAGGTCTCAAAAGCACAGCGTAATAGAAATTAATTCTATGTTAGCTCAGATAATCACAATTTTCAAAAGTGTCCCAGTGAGGCATTTGACGGATTAAATAAGCAACGTCGTAACAGATTCCTTCAATGGGTCAAAATGCCTTAATCAATATGAATCCATCCATTATGGCGTGGTCTCAACGGTCCAATGGTGATATTTCCGGCAATAACTATGTTTCTAACCGTTCTGGAGCATCATTCTAACGGTTGGGATGCCTCCAATGATCATATAGCTTTTCCATGGCAAAGTTCCATTCTGCGATGTTTTGTTATTCTAGTGAGGTTCAAGTTCTGCAAGCCTTCTTTCTGCGAAGTCTTTTTTGGAACATTCTACATTTTTTCTAAATTTTCTTTCTTCTTACTGAGCTTTTTGGCCTTCTTTCCTGTGATCTAAGTCTCTGGATTTCTCTTTCCATTTTTATTCTTATTTTCTCTTAGCATAGTAACTTCGCAATGTTGAGCGTCTTTCAAAGGGTTCAATTGGAATACCTCTTCTCTTATTACTTCTAGGGTAGGTGCACTTTAAGCCTTCTTGTGTTCTTCCAACTCCGACAGCTAAATCTTTGGCCCTCAGTTGCTTCGACTTGTCCTCTTGTTCTTCTATTAGTCATGCTATTTTCTTGGCTATGAAGTCCCTTAATTCTTTCTTTTTATGTTTTGTGGCTACCTCTTCTTCTTTCCTTCAGATCTGATCTTTCTCAATCCAGGTCTTTCCTAACAAAAGTGCAAAAGGAGTTCTCAACAAACTTAATGACCTCAAATTCTTCTTATGTCGATGTTCCATGGGAAATCATAGGTACATGAGTAAGTCTTCCACATAGTGTTATCATATTTCCTTTAAACAAGCCTATCCCTCCCAATGAAGGAACCATAACAGGCCTTCCCAAAATTTCCCAAGTGCTTTTTGGCATGATATTCACCTGTGTTTCATCATCCAGAACACAGTCTATGTCGAAGTCTCCTATTCTTGTTTCTATGCACTCCTTCTTTTTTAATATATCTGGTAAACTAATGTCTCTGTGATCATTCAATGTTTCTTTAATCTGCAATAATATAGTCTCTGATTCTTTCTGGTTCTCTAGCATATTCTTAGTCTCTTGACCTTCTTCATGGTTTTCTTGTCTCGGGTTCATCTTTTCAACTTTAGCAATCATTCTAGGGCAATCCAAAGCCTCATGATCAACAGCTTTACAACAAAGACAAATAGGACCTATACCAAGGCATTCCTTAGCAAGATGTCTCAGTCTTCTACAGCTATAACATAGTGGCAATCCTCTCTTTCTCTTGAACGATCCCCAATGTTTTATGTACTACACACTGGGATCACGGTGTTGGACCTGCAAAAATTTCTTTCTAGGATCCTGCATCCACTTATTAGTCCAAAAATTCTTTCTATGCATAGGAGTAACATATCTTTCACTATCTTTATCAAATCTATTCATATCAAATCTTATTTCTTATAGTTGTGCCCTAGTTTTCAGACTAGGACAAAATCTATCAAACATACCTAAATCCATACTTTCGAAACAAAAATTTCCACTTATCTCACCTTTACTAGAGCACAAAGCTTTAAGATCTTACCTCTTTTCTTCAGATCCGGTTCCCTTCTTAGCAAAGAACTTCACAAGTTAAGTAGAATACTGCACACTACAGCAACAGATCTACGCACATAAATTTCTCTTTTCTTTAGTTCCCAGCAATCACAGTTTCAGGTCCTAGCAACGGAACCATTTGTTGGCACAGGGGCAGACCCAAGGTTCAACGCTTCAATAGCGCACCAACAAAACCCTAACTACCGACCCTTTGGGAAACACCTGCGAAGTAGATGAAGTCTCACCCAAGGTAGAGGCAGGGGGGGTTGCAGGACTCAAGTGTCTACAACCTAGCTGGGACACAGATCTATGATCACAATACTTAACATAGCACTTAGCCAATAATAGTCATTATTCTTTAACCCTTATTCACATCGCAGGTTAAAATCCTAATTACATAACAACGCAGTACTAATCAAGATCTAATCATGTCTGACCAGTTAGCACATAGTATCAGAGAAGATTTAGCATTCATTCATATATAAGCACTAAGCATCAATGGATCTTATCTGTCATGCATCAAGAACACAATTAATTACACTAAACAAATAAATACATAAACAACATGATCAACATAGCACAAAGCACAATAACACAGGATATATGTGGTTCACCCGAGTGTGGGGCTACGTCCACCAACTCTTCTTCTCTTCTTTATTATTCTCCTTCAATCTTCTTACATGCACAGAGCCACAAAGCCAACTCTGCATAGGACAGGAGATCTGCGTGCACCTCGCCAGATCCTCCTTCCCCGAGTTAGGTCAAAGCATAGAGCCTTTACACAGTCTGTCTGGACCAAGAACTTACAAAACTCTTGCACTCAGCTCTGCAAGCCTTAACACATTCGTGCACAAAGCCAACTATTCATGCACTAAGCCAAATACCACTCTAGAACTTAGCCATCGACCTCTCCTTACATCGCCTAGATACTTATTTATACATTACAAAAAGGGCCTAAACATGGGTAAGACCCATGGGTCGACATCCCATACCTGTTAAATAAACCCTAAAACCCAAAAAGCCCGCAAAAAGGGAAAGATCCCACAATCTTTGCTTCACCTGGGCGCTCTATCTTCGACTAGACTATCGAAGTCCCAAAAGTGGTCAAGCATGACCAACGTTTCCTCAAAACCTGGTCAAGGGCCAACAATCCTCCATGCCCGATTGTTTCAGCACAATTTAAACAAAGAGATGAAAGAAACTGACTTCTATTCATGTAAAAGTCTCAAATTCAATACATAACTAGAGAACAGTTAAGGCATCAAAATATTACAAAATAGGGAGATCTGCTCAACCAATTGACGCCCTTAAAAAATCTTGAACAAATCTATTTATACTTAGACCAGTCCACAACTACTAGGGGTATGATCTGGCCATTGCGTTCAAAGCCTTTCATCTGTGCCTTCTTCTGTTATACTGTGCATGTATATTCCTGTCAGATGCAAACTCAGCTAAGCATGGGCCTGCAGGAAAAAATCATCCATCGTGGTACCTCAGGCTGGCAGCTCTATTTCCACGGCCAGATCATCCACGCCTTCTAGTTATGGAGTGAGTTGAGGTTTCAACCACCACTACTTTTTCATTAACTGATCTCTCGTCGGGATCGGGATGAGGCTTAACGCCTAGGGGGCTTCCACGCACTGCTCTCAGATTTGTCATCAAATAAGCATGTGATTTTGGGGCTGTCGAAAGCGGTTTGAATTCACACCTCTTTTGAGCCCGCAATTCACCACCTTCTACCACATAGCTCTTTTTCTATACCATGGTTTCAATTGTGGGACCGCTCAAGAATTTTATCATTCAAGCATGTTGCATCCCCACAATGAAATGTGGTCATTGATCTAGTCGCAATCCGTGATCTCGGTGCTCTGCTGAATTTAGCGCCACCGCTAAAATTTAGTCACCTGCCAACTTTAAGATCATTCTAACCGTGCTGGGAGATGGCTCTAATTTTGGTGTTGAACAAGAAAAATTCTCAGACGATGACCTGACATGGTAGCCTAACGTCACAATGTTGACATGTCATGAAAATAGAGGTGACACGTGTCATTTGGAAACAAGCGGATGATATTCCCAAAGGTGCCTGGACTCAGTGTCGTGTGTCATCGCTAGATGGATGCCAGGTGTCATGACTGACGAGAGTGCCACATATATGAACTGATGATTGCCACATACTTTGGCACTTCAAAGATCAGGGGCGATCTGTGTGTAGAATTGGAGCTCCGAAGTGAACGATTATCATCGACCTAAGGAGGACACGCGGCACTTGATCTCCAATTCCAAGAGAAATCACTCTGGATGAAACCGAGGTTGGAGATGTTGAAACTCCCAAAGCCCGGATTCCCAAAGTAAATATCGACCGTCTGATCCAGAGGGACACATGGCGCTTGATCTTTAACTCTGGGAGAAATCACTCCAGATGAAACCGAGGTTGGAGATGTTTAAACTCCTGAAGCCCGGATTCCCGAAGCAAATATAGATTGTTCGATACGAAGGGACGCATGGCGCTTATTCTTTAACTCTGGGAGAAATCACTATGGATGAAACCGAGTTTGGAGATGTTGAAACTCCTGAAGCCTAGATTTCTGAAGTAAATATCGATCGTCTGATCTGGAGGGATGCATGGCGCTTGATCTTTAACTCTGAGGCTTCTGCCTAGCCACTAATCCTTGCACAATTTTGACATGCCGAATATACGTGAGTCATTGATCTGATTGTGATATACGATCTGGGAAATTCCCACTTTTGTTTCCATGCGTCGCTCTTGGATGGACCCTGCTTCCTGCTATGAAGATCAACGGCTCACATTCATTTCGGGAGTTCGGGCTTTGGCTCTTCGGGACTTTTCAACGTACTACTCTTACAATCCTCCGAAGCAAATCTTCTGAAGTGTGAGATCCGCTTCCACGTGTACTCATCCTTCAATGGCTCAAATTTACTTCGGGACCTCGACTCCTCTGTCTAGTATTTAATCATCGTGCTACTTTGAAATCTCGATCGCTTGAGAGTTGTTGATCTGAATTATTCATGGGATCTCTGCTACCGAAAATTGAGCCTGTCTCCTTGCTTCTGATTCAATCCCGAAATGGACCATTCTGAATGTTGTGTTTTGTGCTTATGGATGCTAACTATACAAACAAAGGACTTGGACGACCTGATGTGAGCTCAATCAATAGCAAATAGGATGACTGGTAATTTGGAGCAAAAATCACGATATGTGTTCATCCTTCTTCGAGAAAAATAGAAAAGCTTCAGGCCAGGACTTGGTAGGGAAAGACATCAAGGGAAACCAACTCATCAACAGAGGGGGGAAATGAATTTATCAATCAGAGGGAAAAATCTTAGGACTTGGTGTGCAGAAAAGAGGGAGACAAAGAAGGGGTGCATACTTGGGTATTCACAATAAACAGATACGACCCCTGACAACTTCATGTGATAACAAGTACAACATCTCGAAGTAGTGCTCCAATGGCCCACCAAATTAATAAAGTAACCCACAATTCTTCAGGTGGAGGAGATAAGAACCCTCCTTCAGGAAAATTTGAAATTTCTCTCAAACTTCCCTTGAGGAAGAAAAGAAAAAATAGTGTGCAAGAAGAAGAGGGACCTGGAGGTGAAAGTGACATCCATAAACTCTCCCTCGAGGATATGGAACTCAAAATTGACATCGAAAAAGTATTCCTCAATGTCGAACAGGTAGAGAAAAATGCTCACCAAAACCCTTAGATGCAAATAATTGAGACTGAGACCTTCGACGAAGAAGAGTCTTTTGTATTTCAGAGCGTTGTTTTTGACAGCGAGTCCAAAATTTTTATTATTGAGAAAAAAGATGTAAAGAATAAAAAGGGGAAATCTCATTCGGAGGAACATGTGGCCTTCCCAAATTTCCCAACTTCACCGAGCAACTGGAGATGCTCTATATAATTCTATTGGAGGCCTTGAAGCAGAGAATGTCAGGTTAAAGGAGGGAATCAAAGAATTGGAGGAAACTTCAATGCCCCTTCCAGTACTTGATAGTCCTTTAGCAATGATCGGTCCTACCACACCTGCGGCAAAATTAAAAGGATTAGCAAGACTTATCACATCATCCTAGGGCTATGTGGAGAATAATATCAAGAAAATAATTGAATTAATTACCGAGGCTTGGGAGATGTCTAAGAGCATGGTCTCTTTCGGAACGAGAACACACGCTTTTCATGAATATCTACAGGAAGATTTGAAAAACGAGGAAGATTTCTACCTCGATGTGGTTGTACCATTTGGTTTTAAAGTTACCAATATGACAGAGTTGAGAATAAGAGAGGAGGATCTCCCTTCTCCGAACCGGATAAAACAATTAAATGCATGCTAGAAGGAAAAGGTTAAAAACCTAAATATTATTGTTTAAGCATGCAGCCAGGCCATAACCAGAAGAGAAGAATTATTCAAAATGCTAACTGAGATTGATCTAACTAGGAGCACCAATGAGGTCCAATACCCCAAATTGATACTCAACTCATTGTTCTTAACCAAGAAAGCATTTGATGAACAAGTTGAGATCTTTAAAGGGTTATCATTTAAAAAATTCTTCAACATTCTCGAGTATAGTGAAGATGACGTGGAAAACTGGCTAGTTGATTATTAGATTAAAAATCAAGATATTGAAGAATCTTTGCGAAAATTTTCTATTGATCTAAGGGACTTGGAAGGCGAGCTATTCAATATAAAAATATGGCATGAAATCAATGTGGCGTCAATGAGAAGCTACATCGAGGAGTGTTTTAAAAAAGATGTCGACAAACTTACCGATGAAGGGCAAAGGATGGTTGAGACGATTCCTGTAACCGCCGAGGAAAGCCATAAAAGGACATCAACGAGCAAGTGAGAAACCATAATATACCATCATAGTAAGTTCATATTGATCACATCTTTCTTTCTTTATCGAGCTCTTCATCCAGTTACTCCACCTTTAAAAATAGAAAGGTTTAACCAAAGACTGATAATTTCCTTTTTCTTCTTACCAGGTTTTGTTGTCTTTCGTCGCCCACTTTCTTCTTTCTACAAACTTCATTCTTATACATATTTGCTTTATGGTCCACGGGAGCCCCAATCCCAGTCATTATGACAAAGNATTTTAATTTCAGAGAATATGTATTGAACTATATATTTTTTATAAATTCGAAGTAAGTTATTTTGAGAACAATCTCGACTGCACTTTGTAACCCAGTTTTTCTGAATATAAAGTATTTGAGGTTGATCTATCGTTATCTTCATTTGAGTTGCCCATGTATTACTCTGTCAAATTTCTCTTATGCATGCAGATCATTTTCTTTTAATTTTTATGTGATCATAAATCTTTAGCCCTACTATGATCGATGTGAGGAAATTTTGTTTGTTTGCTTTAAATGTATGAATGTATGTGATTCCTGGTCCATTCTCAGGAACTCTCTTTTTAAAAACAAAAAAACATTTTATGTTTTTTTTTATACCTATTTTTACTTCCCTTTGATGGACTTCTACAAAAGTCCCACATTTAAAAAATTACAGAGGAGTACCACCTCTATAAAAATGCAGGAGGATCTAGTCAACAATGATCTACAATAACAATACTCGGGAAACTAACTAGAACATGAAACAACTATATTATCGCCGAAACTAAGAGAAAAATTACCATCGATTTATTTAGAAAAGGGGGCAGGATTATATAGATGTTTTTTATTACATGATGGATTGAATAGGTCAAGCTACAACTAGCTTCTAACAACTAGTTAGCTAGATCTGATCAACAACTTCCTTGGGACTTGTGCCCAGTTGTTCTTGTCCTCCAATAAGCTAAGAGAGTGAGCCTTCCAATAATCCACTTGGTTGAGGGAGTAAACCTTCCTTGGGATTCATGTGTATGTTTGTTGGGTTTCCTAATTCCTATGTGTTTAATCCCGGAAGTGTCCCCACTTCCTTCAACAAATGAGGAAAATGTTTGTGCATAGAAGCTTCTAAAAACCATTTGGCATGAGCAGGAGTTTGGACTGTGCGCCCAACAAGGTAAGAGGTATGTTGTTGATTATGGATGGTGGTATGATGAGTTTCAAGTAAGGTGTCTTGTAGCAAGGGAGACTGGAAATTAGGGATTAACTTGATAGGATGAGAGACAATGACATTATCTTCTAGCAATGGGGGTTCATAGTGTTTTAGACTGTTCACATTCACCACATTATGAATTCCTAGTTGGGGTGGGAATTCAAGGCGATTAGAATTGTCCCCAATCTGTTGGAGAGAAGTATAAGGGCCATAATAGAGAGGCTTTAGTTTGTTATGACACTAGGATTTAAAACATTGGTGTTCCATGTAAAACCAGACTTGATCACCATGAGTAAAAACAATAGGGGAATAGTGAGCATCATGGCGAGATTTGTAGTGTTATTGGCATGCCTTTAGCACTTTAGAGACTTGGGCATTTTTGCATGCTAGATTATACAAAAATGAAAGGGTGGATGTTTTTGTGGATTTTTGGAAGGATGGAAGGTGAGAGGAAGTTCATAAGGGGATAAAGGTTGATATTGAAAGAAGGGCTCAAAAGGAGAGATCCCTGGAGAAATATGTACAACACGATTATAACTATGTTGAATAACATGGAAGTTTGTATCCCATTGTTTTCTTTTGGAAAATTGAATGCAAAGAGTATGGAAAAAGCTATGGTTAACTACCTCGATTTGGTCATCTATTTGGGGATAGAAGAAAATAGAATATTTGAGTTGACAACCTAATAAATCCCACAATATTTTCCAGAAGGTGCTAAGGAAGTGAGTGTCACAATCAAATATGATGCTAGCAGGAAGGCCAAAGTGTGGACAAACATGGTGAAAGAACAAGTTTGTGGTTTGGGTAGCAGTAGTGGTCCTAGTGCAAGGGATAAAAAGAGCCATCTTAGATAAACGTTAAACAATAACCCAAATAGAATCATTCTTGTGCAAGGTCATAGGTAAACAACTAAGGAAATCCATAGAAAGATATTCCTAAGGGAGGGAAGGCAGAGGAAGGGGTTAATACAAACCAAATTTATGATTGGAAGGTTTATGCTAACTACACAAGGCACTAGCACAAATGAAATTCTCCACTTGACGAGTCATAGAAGGCCAAAATAAATTTCGTTGCAAGTGTTGAATTATTTTTAGAGACCCAAAATGGCCACCATAAGAGGAAGCATGAGCCTCCTTAATTAAAGTAAGATGATCTTCATAAGTTGAGACACATAATTGGCTAAGTTTATAGAGCCACCCATATGATCTAACTGTATAATCTATAAATGGCGTTTGATTGACCTCAATGGGATGTTGCACAACAACCCATATCTCTGCAAAGAAGGGATCAGAAGCATAGAGAGGCTTCCAATCCTCATAGGCAACACAACGCACAACCAAGATTTGAAGCACCTCCATAGGGGGTCAGCTCAGGAGATCAACCATCTGATTGGATGTGCCCTTCATGTATTTAATCACCAAATGAAATTGTTGAATGTAAGTAACCCACTTTAAATGATGTTGCTCATGTATCTTAGTCTAAGAAATGATGAAAATTGACGGATGATGCTCTGTGTCGAGGATTGTTTCTTTCCATGGGATGTAATGACACCATTGTTTCAATGCTTGGACTAGACTATAAAAAAAAATTCATAAGTTATATAATTGCGTTTGGCATCAGACAATGTCTTTGAATGGAATGCAATAGGGTGTCCTCCTCATTTAATAACCGCACCAATAGCATATTGAGAGGCGTTTGTCTCAATATCAAAGGAAGACTTAAGATCAGGTAAACAAAGTACATGAACATAACAAAAGGCATTTTTGAGAGCATGAAATTGTTGTTATGCCAAGGGAGAGCTCACAAAATGATTCTAGTTAGAAAGCTTATGAAGAGGGTGTGATAACTGAGAGAAGTTAACAATGAAATGCTGATAAAAATTAATGCTACCCATAAAGATCTTGAGTTCCAGGGTTGAGTGAGGCATTGGCCATTGTATAAGAGCTTGGACTTTAGTGGGATTTGGGATAACACCCTCAACAAAGACAAAAAAACCCAAATATTGAACTGAAGTTCACCCAAAAGAATATTTACGATGTTTCACCTACAGTTTGTGAGTGTACAATAATTTTAGCACAATGCGCACATGGAGAAAATGATCCTGCTAGGTCTTTCTAAAGACCAAGATATCATCCAAATAAATCATGACAATTCTTCCCATATATGCTCTAAAAATGCCATTGATTAGCCTCATGAAAGTGGCAGGGGCGTTAGTAAGATCGAATGGCATCACCATCCATTCATAAAGCCCAAATTTGGTTTTGAAAGTTGTCTTCCATGTGTCTGTTGCATTCATGAAAACCTGATGATACCTTATTGTAGGGTCCATTTTGGTAAAGAAGTAGGCACCCTTAAAATGATCCAGTAAATCATCAATGTGTGGTAGAGGGTAACGATTATTGATTGTGGCATTATTAAGAACCCAATAGTCTGTGACTAGATGTCATTCCTCAAACTCCATGGGAATGATGAAGGAAAGAGAGGCACAAGGTGAAGAACTCGGTTGGATGTGGCCAGTATTAAGAAGTTGTTGGAGTTGGTGTTCCACTTCCTCATCCTCATGGGGAGCAAGGTGATAAGAAGGGGAATTGGGCAAAGTGGCTCCAAAAATAAGATCAATGGAACGAATGGGGGATAGTCAAGTGGGAGAAACAAAGACATCTTCAAAGGATGTGAGTAAAGTTTTCATATCTAAAGAAATGGTGTGAGAGGGGTTGTCTAGTTTAAGAGGGTGCACCAAACAAAGAGCATTGGACTTGTTACGACTGATTTGATGAATATCAGGTTGTCCAGAAAGTAAGGTAGGGGCTTTCAGAGAGGATGAGATGAGGAAATAGGTGCAACCATATTTTAGAAGATGATATTGATGATTGTGAGCATGATATACAACGTGACAGAGTTCCTAATAGGGAATACCTATAAGCACATATGCGCAATCCAAAGGAGACACATCGCAAAGAACAATATCGTGGAAAGGGTCGATGGCAAAAGTAAGGGTACAATGTTGGGTTACCATCACACAAAAACCATCCTTATGAACCCAACCCAATTGGTAGGGTGTTGGATGATGGGTAGTAGGAAGCACCAACCATTGCACCAAGTCCTAAGAAACCAAATTATTTTGGCTACCATTGTCGAGGATGAACGTGACCAGGGATTGCTTGATATGGAAATTGTGAGTAAACAAATGCGTTGGTGAAGAATTTTTGGAATCATTGGCCATGAGTACGATAGAGGGTTCTATTTCTATAGGATTCTCCAAGGTGATCAACTCTGGGGGAAGCATTGTGCTCAAGGAGGACTCAACAGAATCAATGAATAAAGTCTTGACATGATTTTGATTATGAATAACATGACATTCAATTGAGAAGTGAAACTGATAATTGTGATAAGAACACCATTTTCTAGTCTTGGGTGAGGTGGGAGAGGAAGGAATTGAGGAAGGGCCAACTTTGGATATAGGATATTGAAGGCGAGGAGCGAGCTTCCATTTCATAGCCAAGGTTCGAAGAAAGGCCTTATCTAAGGAATACCTTTCAAATAAATCAACCTCTCTACGTCTAACAATAAAAAACCAGAGTTAAATTTAAAACTGAGTACCTCATCTGGATCTTGAATCTGCAGTTGAATGCAGGGCTTAGTAAACACCTCAATGTATCTTTGTATTGATTGACCTGAGAGTTGGCGAATTTGCAACCAACGAGCTAGGAGACTCTAACGGTACCCTAGGGGATAGAAGCGATTTCACAATGCTTGACAAAGGTATCGCTTGACAAAAGGTATCCCAAGAACCAATAGGTGGAGGGGTGGCCACAAAAGAAGCTCTCAAGTCCACCACCAGAGAGGAGATATCTATTTGGGTGTCCCACCAAGCTTGAGCAATCCCTTCCAATTGCAAATTGGCGATTTGTGGCTTCTATTCTTCTGTCATTCTTGGGAAGGTCTTGAAATAAGTGGATAGACTGTGTACCCAAGAATAAATGACCTCACCATTTATATGCCCTGAAAACTTAGGCGGATGGAAACAAGTATCCAACTGTAGGTGTTAGGGAGCTCCGCTGGAGACGCATGATTTCATTCAGAGAAAGAGCCAGGTCCTGAATGGGAGAATATTTCCCAGATGTAGAATCCTCATGGGAGGAGGCTCTAAGAGGAGGCATTATCTTCATCTACTGAAGAAATTTATATTTGGATCTAGATCTGGATCTAGATCTAGATCTAGTCTGGGTCAGGAGCTAGATCTAGATGGTAAAACCCTGGATCCAAAACCGTAGAGTTGGATCCAACCCTAGTGCACTATCCTTTGGATTTGGATCCAACCTTGAAGCACATCTTTCGAAGCTCAAAAGGGAGGGAGCACTAGCAAACCCTATCCATGTTCATGCTGAGAAGGCACGCTGGAAGAGAGGGGAGGGTGTAGAAAATCCTAGTGCACCTATGAAGATGGAAATCACCACAAAGGATTGGGCAATGAAGGTTTTGAGCAAACCCTAGCACATTGCCTGAGAGATGGAGGGTGGAGCCACCCCCAGCGCAGATCTAGATCTGAAAACTATGTGAGGGTAGATACTAGCAACCCATAAAAAAATAAAAAATAAATAAATAACTATGTCTGAAACTCATTGGAGCAGAAGCATCTCAAATCGAATCTTTGATACCATTTGATTTGCAATAGAAATACTAAGGAAATTAACTAGAACATGAAACAACAATACTATTACCAAAACTGAGAGAAAAATGACCATCACTTTATTTATAATAGGAGGCAGGATTATATAGATGAGTGTTATTACATGATGGCTTGAATGGGTCAAGCTACAACTAGCTTCTAATAGCTAGTTAGCTAGATCTTATCAACTACTTCCTTGGGACTTGTGCCCAACTGTTCTTGTCCTCCAATAAGTTGAGAGAGAGCCTTCAAAGAATCCAGTTGGTTGAGGGAGTGCACCTTCCTTGGGATTCATGTGGATGTCCATTAAGTTTCCCACTTGAATTATGACGTAACAATTAATTAAACAATCCAAAAAAATATATAGATTAATTCAAAAATAAATGCAAAATGGTTTAAATCATTATGTATTGAAGAAAGAAGGAATTTAATGATCTTTTTTTTTCTAAATTAGCTTTTGTTTCAATAGTTTGTATATATATAATTTCTTAAAATTGTAAATTTTTTAAATAACATTGAAATGAGATACAATACCAAAAAAAAAATCAATTATTAAATTTTATAACTTTTGCATTTTTGACACGGAACATAACTTTGAAAATTTCAAAGTGAGGATAGATCTTTTTTTCTATATTTTTGCTAAAATAAACAAATATGAAACCAACACCATGGATTTAAGCTCGTTTCTTAACATTTTTGTGTCCTATTCTCCTTTAGCCAAAAACTGAAAACTATATCTAAAGAAGAAATATAGTACTTATGGATTTAAGCTCTTTTCTTAACATTTTTGTGTTCTATTCTCCTTTAGCCAAAAACTGAAAACTATATCTAAAGAAGAAATATAATACTTATAGAAATTGAAATATGAGATTTCAATGAAATGCAAGACAACATAATTTAAATAATAATAAAAAATTATACTTTCACATTTTTGACATGAAAAATGCAATAATCAAAATTTCAAAATTATGAAAAACACTACATTTGAGAAATCAAAGAACATCTTATAATTTTCAATGGGCGGTAGTTGTAGCAGGGGTTGGGGTCTAATCATCACCCACCTTCACATTGAAGGACTCATTTCCTCGCCACCAAATGTTATAATTATTAGTGGAGCCAAGACTATTGTCAAAGTATTTGGAAGATAGCTTCATTCATATACTCCACAACAATATCACAGGAGCTTACCAAATGGAAAACATGGAAGTGCCTTTGAATGAGGGGTAGCTTCAAGTTTTTGGGAGGTAGGGAGTCAACTCTACAATATATTTCCACCCATGACTACAACCTCAAGTGCAGTTTATGGTGGAAACTTCAAGCTTTAATTGAAATTGTGGGGAAGACAAATCCAACCACCTCCTTCACCTCAAAGAATCCATCAAGGGGGAGTCATTATTCCCAACCCCTCTCATCACCCAACATATGTTTGTGTTCACCCAAGAGAAGGAAAGGGGACATTTCAATAATTTTCCCTCCCCATTCACACTCATGTCATTTGCATGCAACTTCAAAGGATTCCTTGGGAAGATGTGAACACTTCAATACCTCTGGTCAACGCAGGTCAAAGGAGCCATGTATTCAGCAAAATCAGCACAAAGTGTGAGAAATCCAATTTTCCACAATTTTCTTGAAGAAATCGCTCACCCAAATTTTGAGCTAGCAAATGTAGGATGTGGTTATGATTTTTAGGAACCATTTCGGATCATTTTGTTAGAGTTGTGTATTATATACTTCGAATCTTAAAAAAANATTGCTATGTAAAAACTTTGTTTTTAATTTGAATGCAATTGTGTTGAGTTTCCTTGCTTAAAATCGTTTTAAGTTGTGCATTTGTTGAGTTTGGAGGGCCCCCTTACATCAATTTATGTGGCAGTTGTGAATACTTGTACAAATTCAATTTTAGCTTGTGTTTTGTATGGTAAAGTGTGTGTTCCCTCTTTTTATGAATTTTCCTTTTCTGTTGAATTAAATAACTATTTCTTTGTGTTTATTTTTGGGTCATAATCTTTATCAGCCCAACAATGTATTTCTAGAAAGAAGTTGCTAATTGTGGCAATTAAATTTCCCTCGCAGCCTAGTTATCAACCATTGAGGTCATAAATGATGTATTGAACCAAGAAGTTGAGAATTGTTGTTTTTGTCTTTTAATAAAAATTCATTTGAAGTGTGAAAAGTTGTAAGAATAACAAAGTATTGTCAAGAGATTCAATCTCACTTTATGACCGGAATTTCTACCATTGACTTCTCGTAAACTTGAAGGATTTTAACTGATATATGAATTTGCAATTTCTCTTTCATGCATAGGTGCTTAGACTAGAGTTTTCTTTGAACACTTGAAGAATTAGTAGCTTCAGAGTAACGTTGTAAGGATTCTCACAATTAGTTTCACCTTATGACTAGAGTTTCTACCATTGAGTTACAGTGATCAGAATGAGTGTAAATGATAGGTTTATTGGCAAATATGTTCCTTTGTGCTTATCATCTTTTAAAACTTCATAATATTCTTTAGTTCAAACATAGTACTACTGCAAAGGTTTCCTTTGCCTTTGAAGGAAACATATTTCACTTTGTAGCATGCATTTCTACCTAAGGAGAACTATGAAATTTTGAAGTTACAAAGAGATAAATTAGTTTTAGATTTCCATTTTTAGTCTTTGAGTTTTAGATTTCAATTTCAACTTATAGGATTACCATGCTTTGAAAACTGATTCCCTCACATACAGTGGCAGGTCCTCTAAGCTTACTAGCCCAGATTGACAAATTAGATGTCATAAATCTCTTTAATAAAATTAGAATGACAAGTCTCTCCCTTTATTCCTTTCGCTCAGCCTTTAAATTGCCTCCTTGGACACCCTCGTCAATCAGCTCCACAATGGCATATGCATGTCTCATTAACTTCTATTTTCAATGTCAATATTTTACAAGATTGGGTGTAGTTATCTAACTAGCAACTTCAAAGGTGCAACAAGCTCCACGAAAGGACCCTCTACAAATGCCCTAGGATTAAAACACTTCCTCACAGATAGACTTTGTTGGAACCAACTCTCAGTGGTTCACCATTGTTATCAATGTTGTTATCATGTTGAGATGAAGGATTTGTGAAAGAGTCTTAGAAGTGTGAATGCACCACTAAATTGCCCCACTCCACCATCACCCACGTAACCCTCATGGTGCATGGAAATAGGGTTTCCATAAGTTCATTGGATACTTGAATGCAAAGTGACACCTCCATGAACAAGCTAGACATCCAATGCCATATACAACCTCTTCTAGATTGGAAAATTGAATCTAAGGCCAAGCCAAAAATGTTGAGATGGATGTCTCCTTGAAAGTAGAACAAATCATCATTGTTCCACTCTCAACCTATGTCAACTTCAATGTGGACATGTTTCTACCACCAACCCATCCTAGTGTAAATGTTAATGGAGAAACAATCAAACCTTTAAGTGTTTCTATGGTTATAGAGTGTTGGAAATTGTGTTGGCATTGATGTCAAACGATGTCATTGATATCATAGGCAGGAAGAGACTAATTATTATCAATTATACAAGAGTAGATCGAGGAAGTATCCAAACTACTACATCCAAATAGAAAGCGTCTATACTGCAAATCAACCCAGACATAGGTAGTTGAGTATGTTTGTGGCTCCGTGTGAATGAAGGTAAGAAGAAAGAAACAACCCTACATAAATTAAGGAATGAGATTTAACAGGTCCAAGGATCGAACCAGAAAAATAGAGAAAGTGTCCATACTGCGAATCAAGACAGAAGAAAAAGAGAATGTACATGTGCATTAATAGGGCTCTGTGTGAATGAACACAAGAATAACAAGATGACATCGTTGAAAAGAAATGGAAGAATGAAATGGGGAATGATTCTAGACGAAGAATTTTGTGACTGCATCAATGATTTATCACAACCCAAGAACCCAGAGGAATATTGGACATTAATTGAGCCTGGAAAAGAAAATATCTTAGCAGCCCAATCAAGGAATTGACAAAATCGGTATATCCCACATTCGTTGGGGAAATCGTGATCGAAAGGGTTTATAATGAAAAGGTCTTATCATTTAGTTTGAATGAAAGAAAATGGAAGAGTTATGGAACTCTATGTTAGAACTAGGAATCACCCTCATACTGTAATGACGATAAGCCCAGTACCCATTAGTTTATATAGTAAATGTAAATGAGTTTTAGGTGATCAAATGGAGAAGTCTCAATGATAATAACGTTCTAACTCAGAAACCTAGACTGGTATGCGCAAGCAATTGAGGTCTGGAATCAGCTTCAGTCAGTAAGTTGGATTAAGGGTGAATAGAGGGAAGACTTTGGTGAGGAGAGTGTAGAGGTTTGGTGTGGACATCAGATCTTCCAGCAGCCTAAGGAGGAAAAACTTAAACGCAAGATCCTCTTGAATTCAAATCTCAAAGAAACTAAAAGAAATTATAACAGCACTATAATATAACATTCATCATAATACAGTCATAACAATCCATGTGAATCAATCAATCATGAACTCTCTCAGTATCAGAGGCAAATAATATGGAGCAAGAAAGCTCACTAAGATTAACCAAGATGTCTCAAAAACAAATACATAACCAGAGAACTAGTGTTCTTCATAAAAAGATTACAATAGCAAGGAGCCTAGCTTAACCATTCGACCTTTAACAAAATACCAAAACTGCCTATATATACTAAAATGTTGCAACCAGTAGGAATGTGATTGGACCCTTGCATTCAAAGTTCCCAGTCAACGCCTACTCTGTCAGCCTGTGTAGGCCTTCTTATGTCAGACGCGATCCCGACTTAGTTACGTGCTTTGCAGGAAAATCCGTCCACCGGGGAACTTTGGACTGAAAATCGGCCCCCACGACCCTTCTCTCCACGTATTCCATTTATGGGGTGAGACGAGGTCTCAACCACCACCCCCATTTCCATTAACTACCTTCATCAGGATCAGGACGAGGCCTGACACCCATGAATGTTCCAAGCGGTGCCCACGACTTCTTCGAGTCAATCTCGATGCCCCGACGTCAAGCAGATCTTCTTTTGTGACCAAATATGGGTGCTTTCATCCCTTGGCGCAGCTCCTCTCCATTGCTCCATCTTCAATGTGACCTACAGCCATGACCCTATGCAATTGTGTGATTGCAGGCGCTACCAAGGGTGGTCTGAAAGCAAACCGCTTTTGTCCCCGCAATTCACCATGAACCGCCATGTGTCCCTTTCTAAAAACCATGGTTTTGATTGCGGCCCACCCCTAATATTTTAAAATGTGCGCACCTTTCGACCCCACAATTTGGCATGATCGTTGATATTGCGATCTACGATTCTGTCCCCAGATCAACGGCTCATCTCTGGCGCTTTTCAGATTGATGAATCGGATCTTCCCCTTTAAAACAACGACCGAGATTTGCTTCACGGATCGACCTTTGGGAATTTCAATTCTCAAACTCCATTTGTCTTATGTTGCTTTTATCTGGTGACACATGGCTCCTACTGATCGACGACTTATATTCTCTTCAGGTGCTTCGGGCTTCATCCCTTTGACGATCAACTTTAACATTATTTCGAAATCTCGATTCCCTTGATAATTTTCCACTGTTGATCTCTCCCAATGAGATCTACGACCTAGATTTAATCTTTTATCAACCATTGGTTTTGGTCCTAGAATGAGTCGCTCTGAGTGTTTTGCTTTGCGCTCATGGCTGCAACCTGCGGCCCTTGAAAACTTTATGTGATAACATTTGGCTCCACATGAGATGGCATGCTCCCTGCGAGTTGCCAAGAACAAGTAGTTCCAGTGCCTTAGCTGTTGGGTTATGGAGTCTGGCTCAAAACATTTCGTTGAAGGCCAACATGTACACTATTCTACTTATAAAAGGAAAACAAACACACATTCTCAAGAAGGAGCTTATTTATGTACAAAACCTAAGCTAACTGACTTTTACAATGGGCTAGGTGAAGGCAAACTTCCACCAGAGCCATTCAAACTGTTTGATAATCGAATCCTTCGCTTCACTGCAAGTGATCCATAAAAAACAAGAAGAGTGTGGCAGTTGACTAATTTCATTCTTATGATCGCCCATATTACTTTCAAATGCTGCTAAAAATATCAAGCCTGCATGCTCCAAAGCATTTGAGAAGTATAACTCTATGTACTCATCGACAGGTTCATGAAACTGAAGGCAACACATGATTAACTAATGGAAGGTTACCTTCATTATGTCATAGCCACTAACAATTTGTTTGATGTGTTCTACAGGCACACCTGATTGAATGACAGCCACACGCATCTATGGGTCAAAAAGATGCTTGTTGTGAACTGTAGGTACAAGTGGAAGAAGGTTGGGTGTAGGAGGCTGTTGATCCACTGAAGACTGATGATTTACTCTGGCTGTGTATAAACGACCTCTTCATGTGCCTCAACTAAGGGCTGCTCCTGGTCAAATTTTATGTCTTTCGTGACAAGGCCAACCTCTATATCATCCTTATTGTCCTCATAGTGATCAAATACAAGATAAGCTCGTTGCTCATCATCACTAGGATATTCATCAAAAAGGGGTTGTCTTTCATATATATGATCGGCCTTTAAATCAGTAATTTTATCAGGAAAATAATTGTTAAAATATATATATTTCAGGAACAGTAGTAACTATTGCTCCTATTTGTTCATACACATGATTTCTATCAATACAGGGTTGTTCATTGGTACATGCTTCGAAGACAAAATCATCCACAACTTTTCCTTCATAGGACAGCAAGAAAAAACTGCCTTACACTCAGAGTTGAGATGATACTGACTTTGAATCCTGCCACAAGCTCAGAGGTTCTCCTCCACTTCCCTAGCATTCATGAATAACTGAGATAAAGATGTTGATTTCCTTTCTCTCAGGTGAAGGAAAAGCTCTGAATGCTTAGCCATGACATAGTACACCATGGAAGCAGTGTTCGTGGGTTTGATCTCTACAGGCATATTATGATACACAAGGTAAAACCTCATCTTGAAGATGGCCAAGGCTTCCTCTTCCCCTCTCCTCAAGGCATTAAAATCATCCCATTACTAATCAAGAGACTTTTTCTCACCCCACCACTTCAAAAATGCATTGCATAATTCAACCCATGAACTAATGGAGTCAACTCCCAAACATTTAAACCACACAGCAACATCTCCAAACAACGAATTTGAGAACAATCTCATGGAAACATCATCATGAGCAATCTAAAATTGACCAACAAAGTTCTCAAAAGCCTCCACATTCCTCTCGGTTGTAACATGATCTTCCCCAGAAAAATAAGGAAGATATTTAAAGAAATCGGGAGTATAAGGATGAAGATGATATGGAATCTTTAAAGGTTTAAACAGCATGTCTCTTATTCTAGTTTGAAAACCAGTGGGTTGAATATGAGGCTTATCACACCGATGGAAATGCACAACAATAACAGTGGGATGAGATGAGATTTGAGGAGGTTGTGGATCAGTTTCAACCTCCTCAGGGATGCAAGGGTGATTGAATCCAGGAGGGATCTCAGTATGAAGTTTATGCTTATGAATAGGTTGAGTTGAGAATATAGGATTAGCGTTACAATACAGGCATAAAGTATGGCTTCTTTCTCCAAGGATGGATACATAAAGGAAGGTTGGTGATGAACCAAATAAACAAAGAAAAATATGATCATTTTTATGTGTGAAGGGAAAAAAAAAATGAGTTGATAAAGAATAACAAAAGTTCATACAAAAAGCTCATAAGTTGATACCTAGTCATTCCCTTCATCTTTCTATCAATAGGATCTTCCCTAGTGGAGTCTCTGATTATGGAGTCATCAGGTAGATGATTACAGACAATTTTTGTATCCCACTCTTGTCTACCATCAAGAGCTGGATCCATGTCGTTCTTCCTAGGGAGATCTTCAATCTGCTCAAATCTGTCCCCGGCAACGGCGCCATTTATGTTAGCACTAGAATCACCCTCAGACTGTAATGAGGATAAGCCTGGTACCCATTAGTTTATACAGTAAATATAAATTAGTTTTAGGTGGTCAAATGGAGAAGACTCAATGATAATAATGTTCTAACTCAGAAACCTGGACTGGTATGTGCAAGCAATTGAGGTCTGGAATCAACTTCAGTAAGTAAGTTGGAGTAAGGGTGAATAGAGGGAAGACTTTGGTGAGGAAAGTGTAGAGGTTTGATGTGGACATCAGGTCTTCTAGCAGCCTAAGGAGGAAAAACTTAAATGCAAGATCCTCTTGAATTCAAATCTCAAGGAAACTGAAAGAAATTATAACATCACTATAATATAACATTCATCATAATACAGTCATAACAATCCATGTGAATCAGCCAATCATAAACTCTCTCAGTATCAGAGGAAAATGAGATGGAGCAAGAAAGATGACTTAGATTAACCAATATGTCTCAAAAAAAAATACATAACCAGAGAATCGGTGTTCTTCATAAAAATATTACAATAACAGGGAGCCTAACTCAACCATTCGACCTTTAACAAAATATCAAAAATACCTATATATACTAAAATGTTGCAACCACCAGGAATGTGACAGGACCCCTTCATTCAAAGTTCCCAGTCAGCACCTACTCTGTCAACCTATGCAGGCCTTCTTAAGTCAGACACGAGCCCAGCTTAGTTATTCGCTTTGCAGGAAAATCAGTCCACCAGGGAGCTTTGGACTGACAATTGGCCCCCACGACCTTCTCTCCACGTATTCCATTTATGGGGTGAGACGAGGTCTCAACCACCGCCCCCATTTCCATTAACTACCTTCATCGGGATCAGGACGAGGCCTGACACCCATGAATGTTCCAGGCGGTGCCCACGACTTGTTCGAGTCAATCCCGATACCTCGACGCCAAGCAGATCTTCTTATGTGACCAAATATGAGTGATTTCGGCCTTTGGTGCAGCTCCTCTCCATCGCTCCATCTTCAATGTGACCTTGGGCCATGACCCTATGCAATTGTGCGATTGAGGGCACTACCAAGGGTGGTCTGAAAGCAAGTCTCTTTTGTCCTCGCAATTCACCATGAACCGCCACGCGTCCCTTTCTAAAAACCACGGTTTTGATTGCGGCCCACCCCTGAGATTTTAAGACGTGTGCACCTTCTGACCCCGCAATTTGGCATGACCATTGATATTGCGATCTATGATCAGGCCCTCAGATCGATGGCTCAGGTATGGCACTTTTTAGATTGATGAATTGGATCTTCCCCTTCAAAACAATGGCCAAGATTTGCTTCGCGGATTGGCCTTCAGGAATTTCAATTCTCAAACTCCATTTTTCTTCTGTTGCTTTTATTTGGAGCAAAGGATCTAGTGATGTGTGGCTCCTACTGATCAACGGCTCAGATTCTCTTCTAGCACTTCGGACTTCGGCCCTTTGACGATTAACTTTAACATTATTCGAAATCATGATTCCCTTGATAATTTTCCACCATTGATCTCTCCCAATGAGATCTACAGCCTAGATTTAATCTTTGCTTGACCATTGATTTTGGGCCTGGAATGAGTCGCACTGAGTGTTTTGCTTTGTGCTCGTGGTTGTGGCCTGCGGCCCTTGACAACTTTATGTGATAACACTCTACATAAAGGAATAACTTTTAGCGATTAGATCATGATCATTCATCTCCATAAATCAACGGTTAAGATCAAAATATTGGGGTCTGATACCCAGGGAGATATCTCAGCCACGTCAGTGCCACATAAACACCACATGTCCAGTCATAGAAGTTCCACATCAGAGGAAGTCCATGTCAGTTTCAAATCAATGTCACATGTCCAGTCAGATGAATTCCACATCAGAGGAAGTCCATGTCATGGATGCCACATGTATTTCCACGTGTCAGAACATGTGTCGATGCCATGTCACCCAGTTTACATGAAGAAGACATCCATGCAGAAGCCACCTCATTTGCAACATCAGCACAAGAGATCTCAATAAATGACTGAGTACCAATAAATCGCAGAGATAGTCAGCATGGTGGAGAATCGGAAGTATGTGAAGAAATGAGCACGAACCCATGGAACCGCACTAAGAAGTTTGAAAATTGACTAAGTATAGGAGACCCGCAATAGGAGTGTGAAAATTGACTAAGTGTCAAGACATTGCAAAGATAGTAAAGCGTGTGAAGTAAAATGAACATGAACCGGTGAACGCGCACTAAAATATTGAGAAATGACTAAGTATAGAGAATTGGTTGGATGTGGTGAGACCTTGAAAAATGACTAAGTATGGTGGATCGATCGGACGGACGAGGTGGTGAATAAGAGAAGAATGGATATTTCATGAATCCACGATGAGAGTTCAACTAGGTATGAAGAACAAATCAAACGACTTAGAAGGTGAGAGGTCTGACGGCCTAGGAGGTCACCATGTGTCACAAATTGGACGACCCAAAGCGTAAGAGATATGACGGCCCGGGAGGTTGCCACATGTCACAGATCAAACATCCTAGGAGGTCGCCACATGTCACATATCAGACAACATAGAAGGTGAGAGATCTGACTGCTCAGGAGGTTGCCACATGTTAGAGATTTGATCCAAGAGGATCCGGAATGCTAAAAAACTGATCTTATCAAATGCTAATGAAAATAACTTCATTGCATAGAGATCGATGAGAGATTTCCAACGGCATGTAAATCACCTCAAACGAACATTGTATGAAGAAGTTATGATGTTCTGAATATTTTGACCAACAGGCAAAAAGTCAAACAGGGCAGTGTTAGAAAAGTAGGTGTGCTCGTTTCACCATAGACAATATAACAATATTGTCACCTAACTATAGGTCGAAGCCACCCCCGAGCACCTTAACCTTGACAAAGAATAATTTTGGAAGCAAACCCTAGGCCTAATAGCCAATCAAGGTAGCATATCACTCTCCAGAGTTAGCATACCAAGTAGAAATTCCAAACCATAACCAAGAGAGAGTCCAAGCCTAAAACTGAAAATACAAGTTGTAGTAGCTACAGCTGCAACTACTCTCCAGACTTGTGCACTTACTAAATTTCTGCAGTGCGCACTAGATTTCTATAGTTGTGAGTTTTGTGTGTCCAAATGAGCTCTAGCATCTTGTATTTATACTTCTCTTCCTTAGTTGTTTGGGCCAAATTCTCTTTCTGGAGGCTAAAAAATTAATATTAATTATTTTCTTTAGCCGACTTGTCTTCTAGGGTTATGTCAAATGCTTTAGGGTTTCTTCTTGCCTCCCAAAATATTATATTCTTGTCAGGGTTACACGTGGAGGTTTAATATCTCCCGCAGCTACCATAATATCAACACTCCCTCCTAGCTAGGGAGGTATTGAAACAATGGTCTTCAGCACAAACATACCATTCAATCGGTAGCATCATCATAGCCACACAGGCTATCTCATGATTAAATCACGAGCACCAGCATCACTATTAGTATCATCTGATAACATCAACTGCATCATCTCTCAAAGACATACTCCATATGAGTAATCAGGCATGATGTTGAATAAGTCACTTACTCCATAGAGTGATATAAGAACCATTCTTCTAATCTGGACATATGTCCTAGAAGAATAATTGTTCCAACAGATGTTGTAAGCCATGCCATGGGCTACAAGGACTATTCTTCTAATCTGGAAATACGTCCTAGAAGAATTAATGTCCTGGACCATTTTTCGCCTATAGAATGTATGTCCACCAGCACACTGACTATCCATCTAGCTGATACTCATTTCCAACACTATTGATAGTCTTCATGGAAATCAAAACAATGCCATTCAATAGAACACAAATGTGTATATCCATATTAGTACACAACTATTATCCAGTGGTACACAACCACACCAAGTAGCACACGACTACTTAATTAGTGACACATAGTCACAACAGTGGAACACATCCACCACAGTAGCATACATCTATTGTCCACATACATACAATCTCCAGAGTAGTTATATCATTTGATATCAACCTGCATAAAACAATATCATGATATAAACTAAGTCATCTAGGCCATTCTTCCACTCACATCTATGAGATATGGAAGAGCATCTGCCCTCAGAAAGTAAAACATCAGCCATGGGCTATCTGGACTATCTGTCTCAAGTAGAGAAGAATAATTGTCTCTGATTTCTGAGCCTGGACCATTCACCTAACGGGGCCATTCCTTCGGCACTAATCATAGTGTAACCTGGAGAGAATGAGTCTACCCTAGGGAATGCATGTCCCTGATTGTTGAACCTGGACCATACACCTAATTGGGCCATTACTTCGACACTAATCATAGTGCAATATAGATAGAATGAGTCTGCCTTACAGAATGATTGTCTAAACCATTTCCTAATGGAAATGATTGTCCTGCACCAACCTCTAAAATGGACCATTCTTCGAAACTGCTCACAACTGTGAACTTCGAAAGAATGATTGCCCGGCAAGGTGGACCATTCTACTTGACCACTACTCAAAGTGATTTCCAAGAAGAATGATTGTCTTATACCACTCCCTCACACTAGCCACAAGGGGAATCATTGTCTATGGTACATCAACAATCTATCATACCATTTTCATTACGAAAATGATTGTTCGATCTGGACCATTCTCTGAACTGGAAAATGCTTGTCCGTTAGAAATCTCAAACCACTTTCTGAACTGGAAAGGAACTACTCATCCTAGACTATTTTTCAAACTAAAAAATGATTTTCCATGAATCAATAACACATCAGTGCTCCCTCCCAACCTGGGAGTAATCTCTTCCCTTTTCAATAACAAAGTTGTCTCTACGAGCCCCAACTTGTTTCTTAAGTACACAAACTTTTCATCTTGGACAGAGGCTTTACCAAAATATTTTATATCTGCTCATTGGTGGAGATATACTGGAGAACCACTTCTCTCTTCTGGACTTTATCACAGAGAATATAATTCTTGATCTCAATGTACTTCAGTCTTTCATGGAACATTCGTTTTCTCTAAAGGTTTCAAATAGCTCTGATCATTACAATATATCATGGTCAAATTCAGCACTTATGTTTCCTACTAGGTCATGACATCGTGGAAAGGCTCATACTGAAACATATCCAAGTAGCACTTTTCTATCATCATGAGAGTTTTCCATGGATTAGCAATTCATCATCCCAAACTTATGAGCAATTATTCTGATACACTATCTCTATCATAGAATGTTTTCA
>JASDQU010103396.1:281552-312096 GCA_032191745.1 Picea mariana | reverse complement strand
TTGGATATTATTGGTTTAATTTTGGTCAAAAGCGCAAAGTTTTTTTAAGCTGAATTCATTTATATATTTATAAATGCAATTTAAACAACAGAAAATTGCAATTTTGTCCAAATTTATATGGTTGAAACCTTGTAAAAATAGCTAAAACATAAAAGCTTTAGACAATGCCTATTAATTATATTTATAAATGGCATTAAATGGGAAACATTATTTTGAAATTAGGAATGGGTGAAAATTTTATATTTTAAAATTGTTAATTCATAATTTCAAACAAGATCTTGTATGGTACTTACGTTTTTTTTATCATGAAAGTGGAAAGAAAACCAAATGTTTCATTTAGCACTATCATTCTTTCAATACAATTATAGGTTGATGCATAACAACAAACCAACTCAATTACTTATTTGGATAGTGACCGAAATAGTTGACGAGTTAAACCAATGTATTATTAAGTCGACTCCACAATGGACTTCCTAACTTCTCTCCTTGTCCAAATCTTTAAATGCATCCTCAATTGCAAGTAACTTTCACTTAGCTCTTGTTTGCAAGCTTCTCTGTTAACTTGTTTATATTAGCCAACTTAGTCAATTAGATTGACATATTGAGATTAATCGATATACTTGTTTATTTAAGTCTTTGTTTTTGTGCTCATGTCATTTTTCTTGTTCAGTGAAATGGTTGTTCTCTTTCTAAATACTCTTGGTTTGAACTACAATTTCCTTATTATATGTGTCTTCTAACATTCCATCATATTTTGTATTACTTTTAAATTGACATGTAGAGTCGATTATTCTACTTTAGCAAAAATTGTTCATCATCACCTATACTTGTTAGAAAACTTGCTTTAATACCATGATAGAAAATAAAGAGACCCTAAGAATCAAAAATTGTATAATCTCTTCTAAGCATGCACCATTAACATAAGAAAGTCAAAAGAATAAATACAAGAGACAAAAACGCATCAAGATTTGTAATTGTAAGCCCTTTATTGTAGGGAAAACATCCATTGTTAAAGACGAATCACATTATTAATCTTCGAGCCTATAACAATAGCCTCAAAGACTCCTTGAGCATAAAACTTTATTTGATCCATACTTGATCTCATTGATGTTCTACATCAATGAATTGATAAAGACGTCAAGGCCTCTTAGATATGTAGCACCACTTCACATAATGAATGTAAGGTAAATAAAAACTAACTTACCAAGTAGCATGGCCCACCTATATTAAGAAACAATGAGTGAGTGAACTTCTTATTATAAGTGACAAGAGCCACAAAAATTCATTTATAAAGGCCACAAAATGGTAATTAAGGCACCCAATTGAGGTTGATGATGCCTCCATCACATGTACAGTAATGATAACATTGAATTTTACAACCACTATCATAATGACATTAAGTGCATTAACTAATATGATTACTAGACAACATTACAACATATTCTAAGGAGTACATATACCTTTGTGTATTATTGATAAAATTCTTTGATTATATTCTAACACTCTTTAGTCAAAAATCTAATTTGATAACTACTACATCGCTTTTAGATTTCTTTTATATGACATGGGGTAAAATTTGTATATTCTGACTTGTTGAAACTCCTACTAGTTAATGATAGATCATTATTGTTGGGCGCAAGCCCATTTTGGAATAAAGAACAATTTTGGAGAATAAAACACAAGGAAGGAAAAGACAACTGGCAAGAAAAGCAGCACGTGCAAGCTAAACATGCATGCAGAGGAGAAAAGCATGTGAGGCACGCATGCAAGAAAACCTAACCATGCTAGGGTTAGGGTTTTGGTAAGAATATGTAATGGTCGATAAGCCAAAAACATGTATAAATAGGTACCTAGGAGGTCTAGGTCGGGGCTCGGAGTTGGTTATTGTGTTGATTGGTCATTGTTACTATGTTGTTCGATGACTGATTGTCTGTAACATCCGATCCCATTTTGTAAGTTGTTGAGACGAGGAGAGAAAATAAGGTAGATCTTGAGGGTTAGATCACAGGCTGGGGAGCCTAATGTGATCTTGTCCGACTCATTGTAGATCTCGACCAGTTTTTATGGAGAGTTGTAATGCGTGAAGCATTGTAGTTTTGGAAACATAATAATAAAAGAGTAGAACAGCCAAATCTTTGTGGACGTAGCCCGGGGGGGTGAACCACGGTAGATCATGTGTTATGTCATTGAATTTTATGTATCTCATTTGATGTTAATGGTTAGATGTTAGAAAAATGTATGAATGATTTAGTTAGATCTGATATTTTACATGCATGAGTAAGAATGACATATTAATCAAGATAAGAAGAATGTTAGATTAAATAAATGAAGATAACAGAGGTCAATTCCATATCCCCACTCATTCTGAGGCTGCAAGCACCTAAGCGTTGCAACCACCCATAAGAACTATCTCGAGTGAGACTGCACAGTGCATTCTATGCGTTGGGTTGCCTTTTGGTTTACCAGGAGGGCCGATAGTTGTAGGGGGTTTGTTGGAAACCATAGTAGACCTGAACCTAGGTCAGCACAAGAATGTTAGCAAGGACGAAGTCTAACCAACAAATGGTATGTTGTCGGTTGGAACAGAAAGGGATTGAGTGAATGAGATCTGCTGAAGAATCGTGAAAAGAATGTCAGATCTGGTGAGGAAACGTTAAAATAATGAGAATATAAAAGGGGATGTTGAGATCGTGGAACCCAATGAAGGAAAAGATCGAGAGCTAGTTGAAAACAAAGGAGTTGAAATTTGCGCAGAAAGATAACAGAAACTCGAAGTTAACGCTACGCAAATATTTGGACAAGTACGTATTTAGCGACTTGCATGAAGTATTTTTCTGTGATTTCCCACATGTGTTGCAGGAGCAGATATTGAGGTTGAAAGACAACCACCCTACAAATCAAATCAGACAGGTATAGTGGAATTTTGTGGAGATCGTCCAGTTACAACAAGTTGACAATAAATTTACGCGCTCAGCAGATTTCTAATTAGACAACATTGTTGCAGGATTTATTATAGAATTTGCAGTAGATACTGCGAAGTCTTACAGCGTAGCAGAGCAAGAGTTCCTGAAAGGACCTAGAGGTAGGTATATCAGATCGTTGTATACTTCCATCAAGATGTTACTGTATAACAAAGGTGTAATGACGATGACATCAAACAACTAAACTTCCCTGCGTGCATGGGGGAAGGGGGGAAGCACTGACAAGAGATGGAGAAATGGAAGAAGATATGGAGAAAGGAAAGAAGGAGGAGGCCTTGGATCCAATCATGATGTAGGAAGACTAGATCAAGCAGATCATGGAAACAGTTGGAAGAACATGCAGTGGAGTACCCTACCAATGTAAGATGAACAATAAGAAGAGAGTTATAGCCATGAGGGAAGGCTTGGCAAGTGATGAAGAAGAGGTAGAGGATCTTCGAGCTGTGGATCAGATTGAGGAAATCCTGCGCATGAAATATGAAAGGAAGACAAGAGTTCGAAGAGCAGAAACCAGAGGCATAACTCCTATCCATATCAGTGTAAGTATGGAATCCATAAACCCATGTGTGACTTGTTAGCGTCGCCATTTTTATTTCCGTTTAGAGTCGTTTTCAGTTGAGCTATGGCCCATGTGTCCAAACATGTGAAGTCAGGTATGTAGAAATGAAAGGGTCGAAGTCAACAAGTGATCGGCTGGCCGTTGGAAATGGGAAAGGATGTCAGAGTCAAAAACATGCATAAACGATATGGGTATGTCATTTCCAGAAGGTCGGGTACCGTCAAAATTAGTCTCCACGTGCCCCGGTTCAAGTCAAGTAGTTAATGGAAGTCACGTCAGTAAGTGTTGTAACTATTATCAGTTCATCATGAAAGCCGAAGGAATGAAAAATCGCGGCGTTCATATCATATATGCTCTGCAGCCCTTATCGCCTGTACTTTACACACGAAGATGTGTAATGGAAAATCTCCATCTCTACTCAAAACATCCAATCGCCATGAATTCGGTATTCTTTGGCACGATTCTTTTCTCCACCCAATTTGTTATAAATCCCAGAGGTTCTTCACCCAAGACGTTCACGAATTCAGATTCAGGCTCTGTTTGTAGGTTTTCTCACAGGCCAAGGTCAATTGAATTCTCCATCTTGGGCATCCACTCGATACACTGCGCACAAGACAGATACCGGTCGCGCCATGGCGATCTCTCATAACATGAAGAAGGGTACATGTAGTGACAAGATCGCCAGACTCGAGCCCCAGATTGATTGGGATTTATTTTCACTCGCAACAGGCATCCCCAAAGATAAAAGGGAGATTTTTACTTCACCTGCGGGAACGACGACATCACATCGCGCAAGACTTGGAAAGGAAGAAATCGCGCAGAAAGGAAGGACGGTGGAAGCCTTATCTCCTCAGCAGCGGATACCTCGGAGAAGAGGCAGACCAAAGAAGAACAAAGAAGCTGTGGAAACTCGAATCTCAGATGAGCAGTGCACACGATCAATCGTTGAAAATTTACTTATGCGCGTCGTCCGCCTGGAGCCTTTGGAAGGTAGCATCCGAGAAAGCGAGAGCAGGATGAGGAGGATGGATGCCTCAGGTTCAAATGATCAAGAGACAGCTCAGCCGCTAAAGCAAGCAAAGCCAACCATCGTCGAACTATACCAAGAAAATAGGGAGCTGATACAACAGTTGGCGACAAAGATCACAGGAGCATCAGCAGCACAAGGGCGCGAAGGGTACGTGACATGGCTAAAAAGACAGCTCTGGGAGGCATAAGATATGATTGTACAGTTGCATGAAGCACAACGACTGTCAGAAGAGAGGAATGTCAGACACTCCAGAGAATGTGAAGCGGCCAAAGAGATGGCCTGCGTAGCTCTCGCCAAGAGGCAAAAGAAACAAGATTAATCGAGTTCTTTCCTGTATTCGCAAACAGAAGGCAAATCTTGATCATTTTGAAGGAAACATCGCCCAAGACATTCTACCAATTTGATAACGGCTGTGATTGTCTACATCCACTTATCGTGCACATTTTCCTTCAGCAAATGAGCACGTGACAGAAAATCAAAGTCGTTACAACAGATAACAGGACTATGACAAACGCTTGTCCACCCTGATACCCGATCAACAAAACCGAATCCCCGTGGTGGATTACAATGACCATGATGTAGCCAGATGTATCTTTTGTCTATTTTTGGAAAACGTCATACGAAGAGTTTTGTAATGTAGGACAGTCAGTTCCCTAGCCTGTAGAGATAGCAGTTAGAAGAGTAGGGTAGTACAAGCGGCACCCTCATTTATATATTTGATCTTTTTTTATGTAAGCCAGGTTGGTTGGCAAAAATAGTATAGACAATAGCTATTGTATGTAATTTGAGTTCGACCGAAACTTAATGCAAAAGTCTTGTAGCTTTGATGAAAAGATTCTAATTGTAGTAGTCAGATGTATTGTGCCTCTTTCTTTGCATATGTGTTTCCTGTCATCTTTATTCATATATTTTTCTATCTATTTCATAACGAATTTTCAAACCTGTGGATTCGTTGCGCGACGCCCCTTGTTCGCGCCACTTAGACAAAATGTTTTCTCAAAAAGTTAACTCTGAATTCCCCGCAATGGTGCTCTGAGTTACTTCCTGTATTTTCTCCCCGACACACATTACTATTTTGCACTGAAGATTGTTGTTCACTTAGCCTTTATCCTCTAGAAGTTCAGTCGCCGAGTCATTTGTTTCTATCATTTTCTCGAATTGAATCCATAGCCCGAGTCTTACTTTCTTGTGCCAATATAACCAGAACCCATTATATCAAAGGTGTTAAATCTAGCCATTGCTTTAAGAGCCATATCTCGCGTGGATATCGCACCTGCCGAGAGAGCCCTCTCCAGATACGAAAGGCTGGTTTCAGGTCTCAAAGCTGGTTGAAAAAATTACCTCTGTCGTTTGTTTATCAGCCAAACCGATTTACAGAGTGCTAACATGACTAATACACAAGAAATAACACCACCATTTAGACAACCGAATTTCAGTGAAAGAAACGCAACAGGAAGTACATCTACACAGGGAGCAACAACTAGGGGAGCGAGTTCAAGGAGTATTAGTCGAGGATCTACACCACGCGAAGGTAGTGGTTCAACATTCAGGATGGCAGGACATGATCCCACTATTAGGTTACCAAAATTCAAGGGAGAGGCATCAAAGGACCCTAAGAAGCACTTGTTCTTATGAAAATATCTGGGAAGCAAAGCAGATCACAGATGAGGATACTAAACTTGCGAAGTTAGCCATCACTCTAAGAGACCGCGCACTAGATTGGTACATGAGCTTAGCTGCAAACAATCCACTAGGAACAACCAAAACGATTGTGGACATCAAGAAGTTGTTGATAAATGAGTTCCAGAAGCCTAGCTCAGAGGATCAATACACGAATGAGATGATAGAAATCAGACAAAAACCAGGGGAATCTGTCTGGGAGATTGACCAGAGATTCAAACGATTGAAGGGAAAACTGAAGTATGTCATGACATATATGCAACATAGACACCTATTTGTGAATTCCCTGCTACCACACTTGAAATACCCTTTGAGACAACAAAATTTTCAAACTCGACCAGAGGCTCTTCAAGCAGCCTTACAACTAGAAGAGAACCAATATCAAAAGACAGATCCAACAATAGAGGAGTTGAAGGAGGATCTGGAGAATTTAACATTTCAACTAAACCAAAATAGGAGTAAGGACAAAAGAGAAGTTGTTTGGTGTACCACACGTAGGATAGAAGGACATCACAAGAACGAATGCCCAACATTCGCGCAATACATGGCAACAGGACTGCCAAACCCTTTGTCGACAAGAGGACTATGGTGTGAGGTCTGTAAGACACATGGGCATGATCCATCTCATTGTCCAATGATGCAAAAATACTAGACAATGCCTAAGAGTTCATATTGCAACTTTTGCAAGTCAGTAGGCCATGATGACAAAGATTGCAGGATAACGGAGTTGGTGAGGGAAAGAACATCAGACACCTATAAGGTGCAGGAAGAGTTGATGACAGGGCAAGATGCACCACAGTTTAACCAAGTACCATCCCCATATAACATTGCGCCACAACAACATAAAATTGTGCAACCGCAGTACAATATTGCGTAGCCACAATATAATCCCGCGCAATATAACCAGGTGCCTCAGTACAATGCACCGCGAGGAGATCGAGTTGGCTACAGAGGTGGAGAACGAGGTAGAGGAGGCTTTGGAAGAGGCAGAGGACCGATGGTATGCCATTATTGTCAACAACCATGACACTATGCAAGAGAATGTCCACTTCCACCTGTGACATGTATGTATTATCGTGCATCCGACCATGACACAGAAGATTGTCCGACACTATTGAGGAAGATCCAGGAAAAGATAAATCATAACAATAAAAATGTTCAATGGATTTCTGCAGAAGTGAGGGATGATGGAAGAAATATCAACATAGTTACATGCGAAGGAGATAAGATAGGAGATGACGCAGTAAGATAAGATCTAGCACAACACGAATGGGTGAAGAAGAATGTTGAACCACAAAAGCAGTTTGATGCACAGAACGAAAAGGAGATATTCAAGCAAGCCACACAAGAATTCTTAAAGCCAGACATTACATCTACATCAACTACGCAACATACGCAGGACGTACCAATGTACAAGATGCCTTCATCATTGGATCACACTAATGAAGCATAGCCCCTAGGACAAGTAAGTACCATAAAGGTTTTTCTACAATCCTGTGTTGAAATATTAAATGATCCATCATCTATTAAAGTGTTACAAAATATGTTAGAAAGATGTAACATAGACATAGAGGGAAAGCTAGAGCAGAAAACAATTAATCATCTGCATACAAGGAGGAGAACAAGCAGAGAATTCAAATTGAATGCCAACATTGAAGATTTCAACATGGGGGATATTATATTAGATTTAGGCTCCAAAGTGAATGTGCTACCCAAGAAGACATGGAAATGTATGGGAGAACCCACATTAGGATATTCACTTGTTCAGCTGAAACTAACAAATAAACACAAGGTTATGTCAATTGGAAGGCTAAAGGGTATGACAGTAGATCTGGATGGAGTGCACACTAAAGTTGATTTCGAAGTGATAGAAATAGTGGATGGCACAGCACCTTATCTGGCATTGCTTGGCTTGGATTGGGCATTTGACAATCATGCCATAATCAATTTGAAGACGAGGAAGATGACATTTGAGTTAGGAGAGTACAGAGTCATTGCACCACTAGATCCATCAGAAGGAGAAAGGTTTGTAGAACCCACTTGTTTAGACCTGAAGGAAATTAACCTGTTATACAGAACCATCGCACGAGAAGGATATTATGTGAATCCAACTGCAGATGGGGTACTCAGTTGGAGAAGTATCAAATCATGCGCGTCAGACTCAAATACAGGGTTGGAGAATTGGCAGCAGAGATTACATGAAGTATGCACAAGAAGGTGCACAAGAATAGACCGCGCAGTAAGATGGGTAGCTACAGAGATAAGATAACCTCCCATCTTTCATGGGATGAATGACTTATAAGAATTCCTAACAATATACGAATATGAAGTGTTAGAAAATCAGAGGCTTTTAGCTCTAGACATAACACTCAAGGCAACACCTGCAAGATGGTGGGGTGCACACAAAGGGACAGTCAAAGACTAGTACCACTATAAGCGATTACTACGCATAAGATTTGGCATAGAACAACGAAGCAATCAACTGCAGAGATATGATGGACAAGGGACACCAGCAGAACACGTGGAGAAGTGTAGAACACTATGGAGAATGACACCACCAGAAGAATGGTCTCATCACTTTATTCACACATTGGAAGGAATTCCAGCAAACTAGTATGTAGACCAGGAATTGCGCAGAGGTATTGCAGAATGGACAACATTACAACAGAATTTTATAATCACTTTCTCATTTGAACATGAGAACCCCAACATGGATTCAACACTCAAACATATTAGAGGGGTAATATCCATTCAAGAACCAGAGGTTGAACTTATAACAGAGTACAAACAACAGAATAGACAGACAGTGAAAGAACTACTGTCATGCTACCATGTGCAGGAAGAAGCACCAGATGAAGATGAACCATGCAACATTAAAATTACAGAAATTGAAGGAGAAAGGGAGGTGGAAAGTCCATCTCTCGAATTAGAAGTATTTGTTGCGCCAATCAAGGTGAGGAAAGTAAATATTGGGACAAATGATAATCCCAAAATGGCCAGTATTGGAGATTACTAGGATGAGCAGAGAGTCGAAATAATAATAGAGTTATTGCGCGAGTACAGTGACCTATTCCCAACAACCTTTACAAAGATGAAAGGCATAGAAAGAGAGATATGAGAGATGAAGATACCTCTCAAACCTGAGGCTAGATTAGTCAGACAACAACCGTATAGACTGAACCCAATATATCAACAGAAAGTAAAGCAGAAATTGACAGAATGTTGGAAGCTGGAATCATAGAACCAGTGGAGGAATCTGAATGGGTAAGCCCTATGGTAGTTCATGAGAAGAAGCAAGGAGGCATAAGGATATGTGTTGATCTGAAGAAGTTGAATGATGCTTGCCTACATGACCCTTTTCCTACCCCTTTCACAGATGAATTATTAGAGAATGTAGGAAGCTAGGAGGCATACTCATTCACAGATGGATTCTCAGGCTACCATCATATTAAGATATCCTCAGAAGACAAGTACAAGACCACTTTTGCCATAGAATGGGGATCCTACCAATACACAATCATGCATTTTGGACTGAAGAATGCACCAACAATATTCTCAAAAGTAGTCATAGTTGCATTCAAAGAATTCATCCATCAATTTTTAAAAGTATATCTAGATGATTGGGCAGTCTATAGTCTGTTGAAAGATCATATAGAGTTATTAACACTGATGTTGGAAAGATGCAGGCAGTGTCATATATCATTAAATATCAAGAAGTTCATATTCGGGACACCATTTGGAATACTATTGGGCCATATAGTGTGCAAACAAGACTTGCTAGTAGATCCTGCCAAGATTGCAGTGATTGTCAATTTACCACCACCAAAATCAGTACGTCATTTGAGAGAAACATTGAGACACACATGCTACTACAAGAAATTCATAAAAGGGTATGTATAGATCACTGCGTTGATGGAAAAATTGTTGAAAAAAGACAGTAAATTTCAGTGGAATGAGGACTGTCAGCGGGGGTTGGACACACTAAAAGAGACGATGGTAACAACATCGATACTAGTATTCCCAGATTGGGAAAATACATTTCATGTGCATGTAGATGCATCAGCCATAGCACTTGGAGATATTATGGCACAGCCAGGAGCAGGAGAGTTAGATCATCCTATAGCATTTCCAAGAAGAAAATTGTTAGAGTCAGAGCAGAACTACAATACTAGAGAAAGAGAAGGCCTGACAATGGTATATGCACTGCAGAATTTCAGACACTATCTACTCAAGAAACATTTTAAAATGTTCACAGATCATTCTGCCCTCAAATACCTAATCAATAAGCCAGTGTTGGGGGGGAAGATATGTAGATGGTTACTGTTGTTTCAGGAATTTGACTTTGAAGTGATAGTCAAGCTAGGGAAGTTGAATGCAGGACCCGACCACCTATCGAGGATCACCAATGGAGAAGAACCTACAAATTTAGAGGAAAAATTCCCTGACGCACAGTTATTTTTAGTCCAAGTAGCTAATGAATATTTTTTTGACATCATTCAATACTTTAGTACAGGGACTGCACCACAAGAATTCAACACTGCGCAGAAGAAAAATCTGGTAGTCAGAGCTACATACTATCAATTGATTACAGGACACTTATACAAGATGGGAGTAGACAACATCTTGAGAATATGTGTACTACAACATGAAAGGCCTAGGATTTTAGTAGAGGCTCATGAGGGAATAGTTGGAGGACATTATGCAAGAAAAGCTACCGCACATAAGGTATTGCACGTAGGACTATGGTGGTTGACCATCCACGGAGATGAAAAGGACTACTGCCAGAGATGTGATGTATGTCAGAGGGTTGGTAAACCTAATAGATGAGATGAGATGGCCCTAAGACCACAAGTAACTTTGCAAGTATTCGACAAATGGGCAATAGATTTTGTGGGACTAATTAATCCACCAATGAAGAGGTCAGGAGCAAGGTATATCATTACTGCAACATAGTACTTAACTTTATGGGCAGAAGCAGCACCAGTAAAAGATTTTAGCGCAGAGATAATAACACACTTCCTGTTTCAGCAAGTGATCACTAGATTTGGATGCCCAAGGATTTTGATGAGTGACCAAGGCACTCACTTCATCAATGGTACTATTAAGGCTATGTCTGAGGAGTTTGAAGTCTATCATCAAAAGAGTACACCATATCACCCTCAATCAAATGGAATAGTGGAAGCCTTTAATAAGATCTTAGAGAATGCATTGACAAAGATATGCAATGTCAACAGGGATGATTGGGACTTGAAGATACCGGCAGTATTACGGGCATACATGACTACATGCAAAAAGTTGACAGGGCAGACACCACTCAGGTTGGCGTATGGAGAAGAAGCAGTGGTTCCATTAGAATGTTTGGTACCTAGTATGCGCATAGTAGGAATCACCAACATGACAGAACGAGGCACAGTACAAGAAAGGATAAGTCAACTGATGGTGATGGAAGAAGATAGGATTCTAGCAAGATTTCACCAAGAAGTATAGAAAGCAAGGGACAAAGATTGGCATGGAATACATATTAAAAGGAAGAGCTTCAAGGAGGGAGACCTAGTCTTGGTGTATGACAGTAAATTTCTTCAGAACCCAGGAAAATTCAAAATGCATTGGTTTGGACCATACGAAGTGAAGATTGTCATAGATGGGGGAGTTGTACAGTTGAAAGATTTAGGAGGTACAAAACTCAGAGGAATGATCAATAGGAGTCCACTGAAACTATATAGGGACAGTCGACCTCCTAGTACTTAGAAAATTATCGCGCAGTAAAGAGATATGTATATAGTCTATTATAGTGAAAAAAGGGGGTTACCGCGCCAGACATCGGAAGACTGTGTGCAACAAAAATGGACTTAGCACGACGAAAATAAAATGTCCACGCACAATGGCTAAACGATGGACTGCACACTGGGAAAACTTAGCGTGCTGGAAAAAGGACCAATGGTCAGAAAAGGAGGAAATTTGAAAAATGGCAATTACAACAAAAAGGTGCGAACAGGCAGCACTTATGGTCAGAAAAGGCAGAAATTTGAAGAATGGCGATTACGAAAAAAAGGCATCAACTGGTAGTAATTATGAAATTCAATGCAAAAGTACGCATAAAGCGCAATTACATTAATCAACATTAGGGAAACTTCTCCAAGAAGCTTCACGACTTGCCTATATAAAGCGTTAACACAGGCAACATAAGACCCATTGTGAAATTGTGAAATTACAGAGAGATAGAGCACGCAGAGCCGAAGTGATTTGACACAGGGTGAACCAGTAAAGAGTTAGTCAACAAAAGCCAACCACTACCCAAGATGGCACCACCAAATATGGGTGGGTCGAGCCAAGCAGGGAGGAAAACACGAAGTAGCAGGACACCATGGGAGGCAACAGAGGCCGGACATAAAACTAGACAGCCCGAGGAATTCGTCGATGTCGACGCAATTCCTTCACCGGTTGAAGCACCAATAGACCCTACACGAGTGGTGGAGGAAAGGCAGGGTCCAACTGCGTTGACCATGGAAGTCAACCCGACCAGTAGCGTGCAGGGACATCCCACGCATAACATAGACAACCCATTAGAAACTACAGTGGTCGAAGGGGTCCTGCGGGTAAATGGCCAAACTACTGTGTAGACAGAGGTGGCAATACCCGAAAACAATAGAGCAGAAACTGCGCTGGAACAAGAGGGTATGGTAGAGGATATCACTACTCAGTCAGACCCTGATGTAGAAAGAAGATAGATGGAGGCGGGGTCCTAAAGTCAACATCCAAAATTAAAGGTCAAACAACCTATGGCATGGTCTTTGCGCAGGCATCCGGACGCAACAATTGTGCTCCCACGCATTTCATAAGGAGTGCAAACCACACCAACACTGCTAGGTTGCGTGGAGAAATTGAGGTACTCCGACCACGATGTGGCCGATGCAGGAAAATTCCCCGAATTTGCGCAGCAGGTATACTTAGACAACATAGGGATAGGACCCTTTGGAGACCCTGTTCTACAACCAAAGCCATGAGCAGCTGGCCTAGCAAACACATGGATCCTCAGCCTATTGGAGATTCCCCACTTTGGAAGTCAGAAAGAGGTGAACAACTGCATCAAGTAGTTGATAGCGATCCTCCATAGAGAATTCCTCTGGATGGAACTGCCCATCTCCATAGACGTAGAGCTATTCACAATAATCATAGGACTGTCGTCAATTTGTAAGAACCTCACATAGTACCTGGACGACAAAACCAAGGAGAAGGCGTTGGCTTAAGAAATGAAGAGAACATATGACACAAAGAGGGGGTCACGCGACATAATCATCAAAAGGATTAGTGACACCATGACAAGGATGGCCACTAAACTCATGGCCTGTAAAATGCTGCGAAAGTGTCGCAAAGAGGAAGTCCCTATTAGGGTCATTGTAGTTGCAACGCAGTGTGCAAATGGCACGTTGCTCAGCTGGGCCCCCTACCTACTCAACCTGTTCATGGAGGACGGTAAAGACGCGCAAGACCTCGACACAGAGTTCCACTACTCGTGGATACTCATGTTGATCGAGTTGATGGGGTGGAGAGAACCCCCATATTCATACTTTTGCAGCCGGATAGGTCGGTGTCGCGCAACACGATACACGTCATTGGGGAGAAACTCTGACCCCAAGCATAGAAGCATAAACATGGGTACCTTTTCCAAGTAATTCACAGAGATACATGAGAGTATCGCCAACACTTAGGGAATAACCCATGAGGTAGTCATGCAATTCAAGGACATCACCAATTTCAAGGCATCCAGGCACAACATGTGGATCCAAGCACGCAGGGATCTAGGAAAGGAGTGGCTCCAACTAAGATACTATCATACTGTGTCACGGAGGAAGACGTAGAGATGGCCATGAGAGATTGGCCCGACAATTGGAAGATCCCATTATTATATCAGGAAGTACCGAAGGGCATGGAGGTGGACGCAGGGCAGGCCAAGACACCTGTAGGAGACAAAGATGCGCCCAAAAAGCTGAAACCAACACAGAAGCTGGCATAGTAAAAGAAGGGAGTCACGGGAAAGAAGGATGCGCAGGTAGGAAAGAAGGATGAGCATGCAAGAAAGAACGACATTGCCTCACAACAAAAATATCAGGGAGCGGGGGCTACAGAAACATAGGGAACCCCCTCAACATCTACTCCTCAAGAAACAAGGCCACCTAAGCAACCAATTTCACAATCAGGAGGAATGTGCAAGAAGGAAAAGGTGCACAAAGAGTCACCCCAGTACACAATCGCAGAGGACGACGTTGACCTTGTGGTTGAAAAGGTGCAAGACCATGTTGCAAAAGACTTTGAAGAAGCAAAGCACCAAAGGGGGTAGATACAAGACGACCTAGCTGGAATAAGACAGGTCCTCAAGCAAATCAGGACCGCGTAGAGGTCTAAAAGGGGAACATCGTCTGTTCCCAAGGGAGAAACAACAGCGGTGACAAGGACTACGCCACAAACCGAACACACTATTCACACAACTGCGCAGGCAAGTCGAACATTTAGAATAACAAAGGACATGTTGTAGATGAATGAAATCACAACATAGACACCACTGAAAGAGTTGGCACAGGTCGACATGGTATTGGCTAATATACCAACAAAGGTAATGTATAGACTCCAAGTCAGCATTGCGCATGAGGTGCAGTCACGCGCGAGGACAGATGCATCGGAACTGCAGGAAACTAAAAGTGACAATGAAGAATTGGACCTCGTGCTCGAACAAGTAAAGTTTGAGACCAAAGAAGAAAAAGAGTGCGTAGATAAAATTGAACAGGGGGTGACAAAAATCTACAACCACCTTCTGGATAGCATGCAGGCCAAGAGTCCAACTACAGAGGAAAAACTCAATTAGATTTCCCAAACCATCACCCAATATAGGCAACATATTGAGGAACTGAAGGAAAAGTTGACTCCGATGACTCCACCTGAGGTTAGGGAGAAGAGGAAAGCAAAAGCTGCACTCCAACTAATAGAGTTGGAGAAACAAGTTAACACAGCAACATAACTGTTTGACAGAACAACGCAGCTTTGGAAAACGTTGGAGGAAGATGAGCAGGTCCAGCGGTGGGACCAGGAGGAAGAGAGAATAAATCTAGAAATCTATGACCTCAAGCAGAGGCATACGACATTGGCCATCATTGAGCATTTTAAAGGAATGCAGGAGATGAAGAGATTGCAAGCCGAACTAAAGATTGTGCATGCACACAGACAGGAGAGACAGGTGCAGATGGAACCCCTCCAAGAGCAAGCAACCGAAATGATCATGCAACTAGAGGAAGATAAGAAGAACATGGCACAAACACAGGTGGAATGCACAACCATGGTTCAGGAGGAAATCACAACGCATAACTTAGAAGCGCTTACAGAAAAGGTCGCACAGGTCCAAACATGAGGAAGGGGACTAGCAGACAAGTTTCACAGTCTAGTAGAGGTTGTCAAGAGGGCGCGCAATGCCTAGGTGGCTCAGGATGAGCCACATATTAGTGTTGGGGGCCTATTGGTCGCATGCCCATTTTGGAATAAAGAATAATTTTGGAGAATAAAACACGAGGAAGGAAAAGACAACTTGCAGGAAAAGCAACACGTGCAAGGTAAACGTGCATGCAGAGGAGGAAAGCATGCGAGGCACGCATGCAAGAAGACCTAACCATGCTAAGGTTAGGGTTTTGGTAAGAAGATGTAATGGTTGGTAAGCCAAAAACATGTATAAATAAGTACCTAGGAGGTCAAGGTCGGGGTTCAGAGTTGGTTATTGTGTTGATTGGTCATTGTTACTATGTTGTTCGATGACTAAATGTCTGTAAAATCTGATCCCATTTTGTAAGTTGTTGAGATGAGGAGAGAAAGTAAGGTACATCTTGAGGTTTAGATCACAGGCTGGGGAGCCTGGTGTGATCTAGTTCACCTCATTGTAGATCTCAATATGTTTTGATGGAGAGTTGTAATGAGTGAGGCGTTGTAGTTTTTAAAACATAATAATAAAATAGCAGAGCAGCGAAATCTTTGTGGACATAGCGCGGGGGGTGAGCCACGGTAGATCATGTGTTATGTGATTGAATGTTATGTATCTCCTTTGTTGTTGATGATTAGATGTTGGAAAAATGTATGAATGACTTAGTTAGATATGATATTTCACATGCATGAGTAAGAATGACAGATTAATCAAGATAACTTGAATGTTAGATTCAACAAATGAAGATAACATAGGTTAATTATAGATCCCCACTCATTCACATGTGACAAGCACCTGAGCATTGCAACCACCCATAAGAACTATCTTGGGTGAGACTGCGTAGTGCATTCTGTACGTTGTGTTTCCTTCTGGTTTACCAGGTGGGCTGATAGTCTTAGGGGGCTTTGTTGGAAACCATAGTAGACCTGAACCTAGGTCAGCCCAAGAATGGTAGCAAGGACGAAGTATAACCAAAAATTATATTCATCATTTTTATTATATTGTTATTGTTACCCCCTAGTCTAGGGGTAACTAAGGATATCATGTCTCGAGGCCCACAGGTATCAAAGATGGAGTGTCGAGAGTCAGATTGACCAATGGAGCCTGTAGGGTCCCTCATGTTATTGTTGATCACCACTCATCACTAGCAGCAGAGCAACATCCACTACATCGGCTTGGTCCCTGAAGACAATCAGTCTTGCTTCATGAGGTAACAACTTTGGTGTCATAGTAAGTGTCACTTTAATAGTTGAAGTATTTGAACATGTTGCAAAGAATAATTTCTTGATTATGAAACGTTTGCTTGGAAATTATACCTTTTGCATGATTTCACCTTGGTGGTTGTCATTGTGTCCTAGCAAGTTTGTCACCCTCGGGATAAGGGTTGCTACTGGGTAGTTCCTTGAAGGGTCATCGTATCATTCCCATCCATACTTACCACCTTATGTTTTTCTTCTCCTTTGTTTCCTCATCTTCTTGGTTTTCGAGCTCAATGACCCAAGAAGGGATTGTACCTCATTTCATGGGAAGAAGGGGCTGAAGTCCCAAAGGTGTTGTGGCTAGAAAAAGTTAAAATCCCATCACTATCCTTCTAGATTCTCTCCCTCGGGTCCTGGGAACAAGGAAACGCTTCTCCAAAAAATGAAGGAGCTGCAAAAGAAATCATATAATTAATAAATATCTCGCTTGTTGAGGAAATGCATTTTGCAGTGTTCCTTACTTTCCATTGCATATGTCACCTTGTGTGTTTCTAGCTTCAAGTGGCATTGTGATACTCATTACTTTCCATTGCACATAGTACTCAATATTTTGGACCTTAATCAATTAATGGCAACAAAGGGCTTGGAAAATGCTGCATCACAGATGAAGGGCATCACACCCTCTACAGAGGCACCCACAAATGAGACAATACAAACACGTGTATGTCAAGAACCCCATGCCTAGAAGTCTTGCCCCAAATCCACCTCACACTCACTACATGACTTAGATAGGTTCTCCTTGGGAAACACCCTTGTCTTGGGGATTGGCTAACCCAATAGGGCACCTTGACACCCCTCCCATACCTAAAATTGGCAAATTTTATAAGGTCTTTGAGCATTTGTTTAATTTGAAAAGGGGGCTTTAATGCACATGTTTGGGTGGTTATCTTATTAGATGTGGCTTAGTTAGCATGATTCATATGACTTGTGGACTCTCGGAGGGTGTACTTGTTTGTATTTGTAGGACCTTGCCCATAGGATGAATGTTAGACCCCACATTTGGGGCACCATTGATGATGAGCATTGTGCATGGAAGATGAAGGACATTACCTTTGGAGGCACCTTGACATGACTAGAGGATGGGATTCCACCCTTCTCCACTTGAACGTTGGCCTTTGGAGGCCTAGATGTCACCCTCCTAGCCCATGATGTCATCTAGGGGCTAGGGTTTGATGGATCGCTTCATGGATTGATGGAGGAGGCATGTAGCATGGACCCCATCACTTGAGAGAGGGACATATGGCCTTTAGATGCCCAACGTTCCATCTGTTCAACCTTGACATCTCTCTCATGAGCCTAGCGTCACCCTACTAGGGCATGACGTCACCCTCTTTAGGGTTTTATTTTGTGTATAATTTATTTTTGTAAATGGAAAGGGAAAATCAAAGAAGTTGGCCCTCTTGTGTAAAGACATGACTTTTCATTAGAGTCTTTTGGTGGCTAGGATTTTCCATGTAAATATGGCCAACCAAGAGTCATTTTATCATCACAACTTTCTCACCTTTTTGAGAGACCAAGTCTGAAATTTTCACCCTATTCGGCTCTCTCTCTCTCTCTTCTACACTCATGCAACTTGCTTGGAGGATCATTTGTGGATTGATTTTTCTGATTTTTGGATGGAATTTATACAATTGGGGTTTATTCTTGTCATATCTCGATGAAGTAAGTAAATTTCTGCAATCTCATTTCAAGTTATTGAATGCTTATGGTAAATTTTACTTGTTCATATTGAAGATATTTGCTTGGTAAAACACTAAGAGAGGAGCATAAGTTCATACTCCTCTCTCAAGGTTAATTTCATCCATAATTTGTGAAGGAAATCCTAGCTAGAGCTTGTTGATTAAGGTTGGTTGTCATTGATGTCAACCCTTGAAGAAAGATGACTCGTTATTGTCTTGTCATTGTTGATAATAAGTATAAATGGATGAACTCCAAAGTGGTCCCCTTATGGTGAAATCCCTCACAGGAAGACGCTTTGCGGATTGAGTTATCCTAGAAGTATGGTTAGAGAACCCATGCTTATTTGTGGAATAATGAGATTAAGTTCAATGAATTTTTCAGTGAAACTATCCTAGATGGATAGTGCTTGTCATGCCATTTCCGGTGGTATGTGGAACGTCACATAACTCCTCACAGTTAGAGAATTATGGCCATGAGAGGTTGGAGAACCCAAGTTTGGGTAATGGACCCAAGTTTGTTTGATGGATAATGGTATGAGTTTTGATATATTTGCAGGTAATACTATTCTATATGGATGGTACATGTCATTCCATTTCTGGTGGTATGTGTAACGTCACATAACTCCTCATGGTTTGAGAGTTATGGCCTTACGAAGTTGGAGGACCCTCTTATGTCATCTAGAAGCCCCAAAAGGTCAAAGTAGTCAAAGTGGTTTAAGAGAATTTAGAAGGTAAATAATAAAGTGAAGTGATGAGTGTACTATAGTTCAAAGTGAATACAAAATAAATTATTTAAATAATAAATTTAATGGATAAATTAGAAGTGGGTTAACCCTAAAATAAGGAAAGTAGGCAAAGTGACCTAGAAGATGTTTTTAAGGAAGCTACTTGGAGAGTATAAATAAGAGGCAAGGCTCTCTCATTTGAGATACACTTGAGAATATTGAATACCTATAGGTGTTTGAGGTAACCAAAGGATAACTAAGTTGAATTTCTGAGGGAAGGTGAAGAAAAGAAGGCCGAAATTCAAGGAAGGATAAAATTTTTTGATGATGCTTTCTAAGGTATGTTATTTACAGGTCATCCAACATTTTCACAATAACTTTTTTTTCTAGAATGATTCAGACCGTAAAATTGCTATGCCATTGAGGCAACATATCCAAGTATCTGTGGTAAAAAATTCAGCTTGTGGGTCGTTGTATTTTTGGAGTTACACTCCATGGAAAATAGGGTTTATGGCTAGTCCTGAAACTAGTCTAAAACAAGTATTTCAGGTAAAAACGTCATAACTTCTTCATAACAGATCCAAATTCAGTAAGACCATATGTGTTGGTTAGAGTATATTCTTTAGTATTCTATGTAACATTTTCAGATCGATTCAGCAAATATTCCGTGCGGGGCATGCTCTACAATGTCGCTCTCTAGAATAAGCCATAATTCAGCAAGATATGCCATTTTTGCTATAACTCCTTTTCTGAGAGGTTCCAAGTAGTGACACCCGGAGTAATTGCATAAAACACACTGAAGAACATTGTGTATCATTTTCAGATCTTTATTCATTACAAGTACAAAGTTATGATTATTTCAAGTTAGGGTTGTTGACTAATCCAAAACTAGTCATGTGAGACTAAAGAAAAGTTTGATGGAAATGCTAGTTTCTTGTTGTTTAAAGTTAAGGAAGGTTTGCAGGTATGTGATCATATACACCAGGTCTATTATAGAGTTACAAATCATATTTGGATGATGAAATTGATGAGGACTTTTGGTTGAGGTACAAGTTGGGTACATGGTTGAGACAAGTAGTTGATGAGTTGGCACATACATGAGGTGTATAATTGATGATGTTGGTACATATTGATGAGTCATAGTTGATGAGTAATTGACACATAATTGGTACATACTTGGTACATGGTTGGTTGCACTTGTTTATGGTACAAGTTGATTACAGGTTGTTTGGTACAAGTTGGTGCATGGTTGATGCACTTGTTTATGGTACAGGGTGGTGCATGGTTGATGCACTTGTTTATGGCACAGGTTGATTAAAGGTTGAGGTACAGGTTGATGCATGGTTCAGGTTTATTGGTACAAGTTTACAATAGTATATCTCACAGTGATAGTGTGACAGTGGTTCCAAAATTCTACTTCTACTTCAGGGCGATTGGACGGGGCAAGGATAGGTGGTTGTAGCCGAAGAACATAGGGGGTTATATCCTCCTTCTAGTTGTAGCCAGAGAATTGGGGAGTTGGAGCTTCCCTCATATTGTATCCTGAGAAACTAGGGGGTTGGAGCCTCCTTCCAGTTACAGCTGGAAAACAAAGGAAGTTGGTGCTTCCAATGAATGTAATTCTTGAAGACATATAAGAAAAATCATTCTATGGTTTTCTCCCAATTTGGGTTTCCACGTAAAACACTGGTGTATTGTGTATGTGTGTGATTGTTCATTTCTTATTGCTCATTATTGGATAATAATTCTACATTTATATAACACTTGGATTATTTGGAGAAAAAGGATTATAATTACGCTATTACTGATTCACCCCCCCTCTCAGTAATCCAACAGAGTTAATCTCCTAAACCCCTGAAGTGTTAGCACTTTAGGAGTTTTATTCTAGACTCTTGATTATAACTTACTTCAAGAACTTAAGAAGGAAGAAAAGGTTGCTAGATCCCAAAAGTGCTTACACTCGAGCAACCCTTCTCTTTAAGGCTTGAAATATAAGGCCCTAATGTCCTAGCACCTTAGATTTTGAACCCTACCTCTCATATCTTGCTATTATCATTCTCTAAACATATTGTATTATTGTTGTAAGAGACTCCATATCCCCAAGGCACTAATCGTCCAAGTTCTCTTGTGGTGAAAGTGATCAAAACTCTCTCTATTTTTAAATCTCTCAAACTATCTACTAACATAACTAACACTAACTAAAGTTAATTTTGTTGCAAACTTCTTGTTGTTGCAAAAAGTTTGCTACAACCATCAATTACTCTCATATTTGTTGCATACATTGATCTAAAGGTGGCTTAACGTTACTAGAAACTGCATCCAACAATTGGGTAATATTCTATTGAGTAATTGTTGAGTTTTCATCATCAATTGTTGCTTTTCTGAGGCACATTTATTGTTGTTGTTACAAACTTGTGTTTGTTGTTGTAAATTGTTGCATTGCTGCAATTTTATACCATCCATAGAAAATTTACATTGTCTAATGTCTTATGAGGTTCTAATTGCATAGTTGTACTTGGAATTGATCATATAATTGCTATAAAGTGTTATTGTTCCGGGCAAGTACTCAAACACCTTTTAACCTCATCCATTTCACAGACCTAGACGTTGACTTAGGTGACTAAGAGAGGGGTTAATATGATTGGCTATCAAACTTGCTACTTTGATCCCTTGAGGTTACCAGGGAAGCCTCCCTTGTGGTGGACCTCCTCCATCACTAAAACGAGGGGATTTCTTACTAAGGTGATAGTGGTAGGATTTCTTGTAGTTACACAAGATTTGGTGATCTTGTGTTAGGCTTTGCACAACTACAAATCATGCGATAACAATTACCATTCACTAAAGTTGTCCAACCTCGTTAATAATGCTTAATATATCCCTAATTTTTGGGTGGAGGTGGGGGTTAAGTATGTCTCAAAATGTCTTAACTAATCATTGACTTCAATTGATTTAATAATATCATTAAATGGTAGAGAATCTTGAGATTATGCTCTGCTTTTAAGGGATAATTCATAATCATAATTATTGGTACCATTTGTCATACTATCTGGATCTAAGCAGAACTAGAACATGTTGAACATAGTGTGATATTCACTTTTGGCCACGATTGACCTTATATTACACCATTATTATATTTATAGGTTTGGCCAAGGTTGACCTTGTATGTGTAGGTTCAAAAACCTATTGGAGAAAGTGCCCTACCTCTTGAATTTTGTATAAATACCCAACTCTCATTTGTATTTTTATCATTCAAGTGATTCATTCATTCTTAATAAAAGTGATTTTTCTAATGGCATCGTCAAGTGTTGTACTCTCTCTTATGCTTGGGTTTATTTCTTTCTCCAACGCACTTGTTATTGGGTTGTTTTCTCTCTTTAGGGTTTCACTCCTCTTGTGTGATATCTCTCCAAGTGTTGTAATGCCCCATTGTTGATTTATGTTTCTGTTTATTAGATCATTATGGTTTTTGTTGGTTAATTTCAATTCTTCCACTTTCTCATTTAAATCTCAACATGGTATCAAAACAAGGGTGAATCTCACTTTCTCAATTCAATAGAAGATCTAAAATATTTTTTTCTAATGGCATCATTGAGACTTGTTCATGACTATGGAACCAGGGTTTTTAAGATCAACTCTTTCTCTAGGTTTCCTAGGGTTTACACCCTCCTTCAAGACCAATGTCTTTTTTTTTCAAGGTTTCCTAGGGTTTAAAACCTCCTTCAAGGTCAATGCCTCTTTTATTGGTGCTTTCCCAGGGTTTAAATCCTCCTTCAAGGTAGGCACTCCCTTCCTTCCTTTGTTTTATAGAAAGAGGTAGTACATTGGAGATTTTTTTTTGGAATAAGATGGTACCTCTCTTTCTTTTTGGTTTATCAAGGCAAACTTCTAAAGACCTTGTTTTTTCCTACAAAGGATTCATCTTTGCACTATTGTTAAATCCAATGGAACCATCTTAAAGTGCACTTGTGCACTTTCCATATTGGTCCTCCTCTACTTCACAAGAATGGATTGCTAAATATAGAGCTCCCAGGCATATGACCAAGCATCAACACTTCCATATTATTGACAACAACAATGGAGAGAAAGTGATCATTGGTGATAACTCAATTTTACTAGTTTCAAGATGTTATGATCTCATCATTACCATTGCCGAGTTTGGATAAGTCCTTCATGTTACAGGAGTTGGACCCAATCTTCTTTCTATTTACCACACCACTCGCACCAACATAGGCGTGGAAGTTTGGCTAGATTGATGGGTTACAAAGGACATATATTATGGTTTTAAAGTGGTTTCTTCATGCTATTGTGGTGAATCTGATCATATGTATAAGCTATGGAAGAAACCTCCTTCCTCATAATGAAAAGGAATTTTTTTTTTTTATGGTAGCCAATCACGACAACACCAACATGTTATTGCATCGACATTGGGGACATACAAAATTTTGGGTTTTTGCAACATATGATTCGTTTGCAAATGGTTGTTAATATTCCACAAATTGAACCACACAGTGGTGTCTGTGAAGGGTGCATACTAGGGGAACACCAACAATTGTCATTTCCCAAGGTCAAAGAGAGGCAAGCTTCTCAACCTCTAGAGTTGGTTTATAGTGAAATTTGTGGGTCTATGACCACTCATTCTCTCGGGGGAGCCAAGTATAAATTCCTCACTTCGTTAATGATTTCTCCCTCTTCCTTTGGATATACACCATTCAAACTAGGGATGAAGTTTCAAGAAAATCACAAAATTCAAATTGTTGGTGGAATAAAATGAGAAGACAATTGAGTGTATCGACATTGATCGTGGATGATAATATACCAACAATGATTTCTAAACATTTTTAAAAACTCATGGGATCTCATGGAAAAGGGTTGTTTCCTATAGTCCACAACAAAATGCAGTAGATGAACAAAATAATAGAAATATTCTTAAAATGGCTTGATGCATTCATCACTCCAAGCAATTGGAGCTCAATTTTTTGGGGGAAGTTGTTGTCTAAGCAACCCACACCATCAATCATATGGCTACTCACATTGTTCAATGTATGACCCACTATAAGAGCTACTGCGAAAACAAACCTTCAATTTGTACTTTATAATTTTTGGATCAAGTGCATGGGCCGATATTCTTAGAGCAAAGTGAAACAAATTGGAACATAAAAGTCATTGTTTCATTTTGTGGGTTACAACAAAGTTTCCAAAGCATATTGTGTATATGATCCTTCCATTAACAAGGTGATTAAACGTCGATTTGTTATCTTCGATGAAATTCCTACTCACAACTTGCTATGATATTTTTCCACTACTTCTTATAGATGATTTGTCTATAGATGTTTCTTGGCATGTTTAAATGGATCTCTTTCTTTCATATCATGATGTTGATCTCCTCTTCTTAATCCTACGGTGTTTCCTTAATCACTCCTTCCACAATGACTAAGAAGATAAATGTTGTTGACGAGGACCTTATTAGTGACATTTGAATATGATCCTATGGAAGTCTATTCTTCTATATTTAATTCCCCCTTTAGCACTCCTCTTCCATTTATCGAGCAACTCAATAATGTTGAAGAGGACCTCTCTACTAGTTCCTCTACTTTGGCTCCTCTTTCTCCATATAGGCCATGTCTTATGGCCAAGTGGGCTATGTCCAATCTTTTGGACTCTATCAATTTTCTTCTACCAAAAGGTGAACTTAAACATCATCGAAAGCCTCCTACATTATGTGCCCTTCTCCCCTTGGAAGAAGTTGAATAAGATCCCATTATTTATAATCAGGCAAAAAATTGCCCTAAATGGGAGGCAACCAAGTCTAATGAGTATGATTCCCTAATCAAGAAACAAACTTGGGAATTGGTCCCCTTACCCAAGGGTAAGAATATTGTTCCTTGTAAATGGGTCTACCACACCAAGTTTAGTGTTGATATACATATAGAAAATCATAAATCTCAACTCATAGAAGGAGGGTGTAGACCACACTAAGACTTTTACCTTTGCTACTAAGACAAACTCAATTTGGATGATATTGTCTATCGTTACTTCACTAAATTGGGATGTTCATTAGATGGATGTCAAAAGTGACTTTCTTCATTGAGACCTTCAAAAGAAATCTATATGCAATGACCACTAGGATTTGTTCAATCTGAGCCTACACCATGGGGTCACAAACCCAATAAATCTTTGTATGGGCTTCAGTAAGCACCTCGAGCTTGGTATGAGAAAATACATGCCTTATTTCTTAGTCGTGGTTTCTCTTGCTACAAGATTGAGAACGATCTCCATATTTTCCATCATAAGGTCAAACCCTCATTATTGTGTTTTATGTTGATGATCTCATCGACTAGTAATTCACCATCTTTGGTTACGAAACTATGCTTTTCAAATGACTAATTTAGGTCTGCTTCATTATTTCACGGTATTTCATATCACTCAATGTTCCTCTGAAACACTTTACAATGGATGATTATAATCATGTCCATGCCACTCTTGCTTTTAGGATGCAATTTCAGGCCAATTGTCCTTCTCTTTTATTTGATGCTATGATCTATCAACCTTTAATAGGGTAGTCTACTCTACCTTGCTCATGCTTGGTCAGACATAACCTTTGTTGCTAACATGTGCAACAGGTATATGTGAGGGCTTCACAACAATCATTGGAAAACTTCCAAATAAAATTTTCACTATCTCAAAGGCACCACTCACATTGGTGTCCACTACTTAGTTGGCACCTTTATTCCTTTCCAGGGCTTCTTTAATGTCGAATGAGTTTTCAATATTGATGAACAAAGATCCACTTAGAGGTACCTATCTATTCTCTAATATGGAACAATTTCTTGGTGTTCCAAAAAGCAACAGATCATGGGTCTCTCCCCCACAAAAGCTTAATATGTCATTGTTCTTGCTAAGAAACACCTTGCATGGATGCATACAATTCATGAACAATTTGGTCTTCCTCAAAAATACCCCACCACTCTATTTCCAACAATCAAAGCACCATTCGACTTGTTCGTAATCCTATGATCATAAAAAAATTAATCACATTGAAATGTGGATGTGCTACATTCAACACTTCCATTCTTAGAGACAACTTGTGCCAATCTTCATACATTTAATACACCAACTTGTCAACATCTTCACAAAACATTTACTAGAGGCCACTTTCATCAGCTTGTGGAATCGTATCAGCGAGGAAAATCTTCCATTAAGGGGATATGTTATGTAATGTATTCTCTTCTTGGATATATTCAAATTAAGGGGGGGTGTTGAAAATAGTGTAATCTTCACTTTTGGTCTCAATAGACCTTATATTCTATCATTATTATATTTGTAGGTTTGGCTAAGGCTGACCTTCTACATGTAGGCTCAAATCCCTATTGGGGAAAGCACTACCTTCTAAGTTATATATAAATACCTAAATTTGTATTTTTATTTTTCAAGTGATTCAACCATTCTTAATAGAAGTGATTTTCCTAAGGGAGTCATTAAGTTTTGAGCTTTCTCTTGTGCTTGAGTTTCTTTCTTTCTCTATTGCACTTGTCAATGGGTTATTTTCTTTCTTTGGGTTTATGCTCCTCTTATGTCACATTATCTCTTCAAGTGTTGCATTGCCCTAGTCCTAGTTTATGTATCTCTTTATTACATAATTTAGGTTGTGTTGGTTTCATTTGATTCTCTCATTATCACTTATGACTCTCGACATAATCAATAATTATTAAACTACTTCTGACTATCAAATAACTAGTCTAATACATATTAAACATGTTAACTCTCAAATTAAGTCTAATACATATTAAACATGTTAACTCTCAAATTTGAATGCATCAATTGTATTATTCTACACAATTTATCCCAACAAAAAATTGTATAACAATAATGATAAAAATAATAATAGCTTTATGGTTTGTCATTCAATATTTCTCTTTTACTTGAAGACATTTCTTAACACTCAACCATGATTTCTATGCTCATACCATCTTAGTGCCTACTCTTGAGGACATTTATTAATAATCAATCATGATTTTTAGGTCAATGCCATCCCGAGGACATTTCTTAACGCTCAACCATGTTTTATAGATTAATGTTAATGTTATCTTTGTGCCTTCTTCTCTGAAGGGGTTTAGGTAGCATAGCCCACAAAATAACAAAACAAAATGCCCCTGAGTTCAACGAATCATTATATTAGTATTAATTATTGTAACTATGAAAAAATAATAAACATACTTACATTAACCACTAACTCCTTGATTATAATAAAAATAAAATAATTAAAAACTAAACTTACGTTGGGTGAAGACACAATGAGAGTGGATTGTCATCATTATGTGGTACAAGATCCCAACCATCATTTTGTAATCCATTTGATCGTTGTTTTTGTTTGTATAGAATTTATTGACGAGAACCTAGTCTCAAATATCAAAAGTGGAACAATAGAAACATTACATTACATATGGAGCTTTCGAGACTCGATTCGCTTTCATGAAGCTTGATCCCTTTTGTGAAACTAAAAATATTCTTAGTAGTTTTGGGAGCACTATATAAAACATACAAACATACAGGGATAAAGAGGCCTATATGGAGAAGGCAAGTCAAATTTGGAGAATGACATTGTTAATAGCTCCCCACTTACACATATAAAGAAAAAAAACACAAAACATTTATTAGTACTAAAAAGAAGTTGAGGATATTCACTTGAACTTCCAAGCTTTATTTAATCTTGCATCAATATGCAATTTTCTTAACCACTTATAAGAATCAAAATGTTTATATTTGTGATAAGGTTTAGAGTATGATTATTTCCAATATGTACACAAATTAATAGTGACCTTGATACATAAGATTTTTTTAACCATTCACAAGAATCAACATATTTATATTTGTGGTAAGGTTTAGAGTATGGTTATTTCTAATATATACACAAATTAACAGTGACCTTGATACTCAACTTGTGGAATGACAAATCTAGTTATTTTTTAAATGTGTAAATACATTTTATTGATTAGTGGGGGATATGAAATCTAACTCTATATTATCATGGTACAAATACCAACATTAACGTGGAGGGGCGAGAGATTTGAACCTTGCACCTCTCCCATAAGAAATCCACACTATTTATCTTCTACTATTTTCACAACATATCGTTAAATCTCTATTGGAGAGGCATGGAAGGTAAAGGGAAATGGGACAAAATTTTAAAATTTTGTACTACTTAGATCCATGCTTATTCCAAATGCAACAATACTTGTGGACAATGTGTGTAGCATTGTGTTTTATCCCACTAAATATACTAAAACACAAGGTTGGGACGTCTAGTCATTATATCATGTTGTTAAATCATTCTTCATCTTCCTTTATCACGAAGAAAGAATCATGTTTGGAATGGTCATTGACCAAGTGACCATCATTTTTTTTTGCAAAGGGATAGATTTTATTTTTCCGTGGTAAACCTTCTAGGTTTTTATGGCATATCCTCGATATTCAACTAGCATAAGATATAAAGTTGAGGAAACTTACCCGATCAAGATAAAGAACCACGATTATGCTATTTGAGATACATTATGTTATTTATATTTATAGGTATGGATGGCCTACTATTATTTATATGCAGACTAAAAGACTAAAAAACTGTTGTCACGATCCACTTACTCATGTTAACCAAAAACATCTATCAAAAACAAATCTCAAAATGGAATTATGAGTCACAAATACATGTAATTTGATTATTTATCAAGTTTTTGATTAATATCCCCTTCTTTCTTTGAGGTTGTAGATTATTATTAGTGGAAAATAATGACCTATTGAAAATCAGTCCATCCTATATTGAATTTGTAGAATTATAACCCTAACCATGGGAAGGGATCCAAGGTACTAAAAAACTTATTAATGCATAAAATTAGCAAGCCATAAGTGCACAATAACTATGTTAGATAAAACAAGGGTTTAGTATGGTCTTTATGCCCCTTTAGAATCATATAGAATATGAGCAAGACAAGGATAACATTCTAGAATATTGGTATGATGTATTTTTATTGAAATCCTTTTTATTAGTTTATTCACTCTTCACGTAGGTACTGTTATCGTGCAATTTGTACTTTGATAGAAGAAAAGGTAAAATGAGAGAAAATTGGCGTAACTGGAAACTATCATATCATTGTCACCTGAATAGGATGTCTCTTTCTATTTAGGGTGGTAGGCCCGGGGGAGACGTCCTCAATGACCTGGGGGTTTGAGAAGGCAAAGTCAAAAAGCTAGATAAAGATCCCCTCTCACAAGTCACCACCGATCAAAAAGTCTGGTTTTATAACCAATGAAAAGATAATATGTCAAAGTGTACCTGCCCGAAACGAAGCAACAATAAAATATATATATTTGCAAATACACTTGCTAGTTAGCACTTCATAAAATACATAGACTTTCTCTATAAAAGAAATCGGCTGATAATAATGAAGTAAACAAAAAATTATAACAACAATATTTATAAGGCAATTCTTCACATTAAATGTCTTGCAATAGCTTAAAAAATGACTAAGAATCATTAATAATTGAAATCATAATACTAACATTTGTTAGAAGCAAACAAGGCAATGTATAAATCAACGTTTTCAATTGCTTTTAGAAGCTCTTAATGCTGCAATTAATGGTTGTAGATTACTTTAGTAACAAAAACAATATTATTAGTAGGTTAGGTTATTCTAGGGTTAGAAAATGTTAGTAGGTTGCTCGAGGTAAAGGAGTTGAGGGTTGGTTTCATCAATCAAACAAATTTAATGTCTAAATCAATGCCTTTTAGGGCTAATGGAGTCACTTGCAACAACAAAACTTGAAGGAAACAAATGATAATGTAAGAGCTAAGGACCAAGAAGGATGGTGATTGACGTGTTGGTAACCCAAGGCCTCAATCAACAAGCCTTAGAAGGAAAACGACTACTAAGAAGTAGGTAACCCTAGTGTTATGAACATAAATATACATATAAATAGATATTCATAACATAATAAATAATTAATAAATAATTATTATAAATAATGAAAGGGCATGTCTCTAAGGACATGACTATTGGTTAAGGGCACCCTTGCGTGGGTATATAAACAAGCCCTCATTCTCAATTGTATATTATCTTATATCTTATCTTATCTTATCTATTCATATTTTATACATTATTCCTTCATGGATTATTTTGTTA
>JASDQU010103396.1:259407-276524 GCA_032191745.1 Picea mariana | reverse complement strand
GACCTATTCCCAACAACATTTACAAAGATGAAGGCATAGAAGAAGAGCTATGAGAGATGAAGATACCTCTCAAATCCGAGGCTAGATTAGTCAGACAACAATTGTATAGACTGAACCCAATATATAAGCAGAAAGTAAAAGCAAAAATTGACAGAATGTTGGAAGCTAGAATCATAGAACCAGTGGAGGAATCTGAATATGTAATCCCTATGGTAGTTCATGAGAAGAAGCAAGGAGGCATAAGGATATGTGTTGATCTGAGGAAGTTGAATGATGCTTGCCTACATGACCCTTTTCCTACCCCTTTCACAGATGAATTATTAGAGAATGTAGGAGGCTAGGAAGCATACTCATTCACAGATGGATTCTCAGGCTACCATCATATTAAGATAGCCCCAGAAGACAAGTACGAGATCACTTTTGCCAAAGAATGGGGATTCTGCCAATACACAATCATGCATTTTGGACTAAAGAATGCACCAACAATATTCTCAAGAGTAGTCATAGTTGCATTCAAAGAATTCGTCCATTAGTTTTTAAAAGTATATCTAGATGATTGGGCAGTCTACAGTTTGTTGAAAGATCATGCAGAGGTATTAAGACTGATGTTGGAAAGATGCATGCAGTGTCATATATCATTAAATATCAAGAAGTTCATATTTGGGACACCATTTGGAATACTATTGGGCCATATAGTGTGCAAACAAGACTTGCTAGTAGATCCTGCCAGGATTGTAGTGATTGTCAATTTGCCACCACCAAAATCAGTACATCATTTGAGAGAAACATTGAGACACACATGCTACTACAAGAAATTCATAAAAGGGTATGCACAGATCATTTCACTGATGGAAAAACTGTTGAAAAAAGATAGTAAATTTCAGTGGAATGAGGACTGTCAACGAGGGTTGGACACACTAAAAGAGATGATGGTAACAACATCGATACTAGTATTCCCAGACTGGGAAAAGACATTTCATGTGCATGTAGATGCATCATCCATAGCACTTGGAGCTATTCTGGCACAGCTAGGAGCAGGAGAGTTAAATCATCCTATAACATTTCCAAGCTGAAAATTGTTAGAGTCAGAGCAGAACTACAATACTAGAGAAAGAGAAGGCCTAGCAATGGTATATGCATTGCAGAAGGTCAGACACTATCTACTCGAGAAACATTTTAAAATGTTCACAGATCGTTCTGCCCTCAAATGCCTAGTCAATAAGCCAGTGTTAGGGGGGAAGATATGTAGATGGTTACTGTTGTTTCAGAAATTTGACTTTGAAGTGATAGTCAAGCCAGGGAAGTTGAATGCAGGACTCAACCACCTATCCAGGATCACCAATGGAGAAGAACCTACAAATTTAGAGGAAAACTTCCCTGACGCACAGTTATTTTCAGTCCAAGTAGTTGATGAATATTTTGTTGACATCATTCAATACTTTAGTACAGGGACTGCAACACAAGAATTCAACACTGCGTAGAAGAAAAATCTGGTAGTCAGAGCTACAGACTATCAATTGATTACATGACGCTTATACAAGATGGGCACATAAAACATCTTGAGAATATGTGTACTAGAACATGAAAGGCCTAAGATTTTAGCAGAGGCTCATGAGGGAATAGTTGGAGGACATTATGCAAGAAAAGCTACCACACATAAGGTATTGCACGCAGGACTATGGTGGTTGACCATCCACGGAGATGAAAAGGACTACTACCAGAGATGTGATGTATGTCAGAGGGTTGGTAAACCTAATAGACGAGATGAGATGCCCCTAAGACCACAAGTAACTTTGCAAGTATTCAACAAATGGGCAATAGATTTTGTGGGACCAATTAATCCACCAACGAAGAGGTCAGGAGAAAGGTATATCATTACTGAAACATAGTACTTAACGAGATGGGCAGAAGAAACACCAGTAAAAGATTTTAGCGCAGAGATAATAACACACTTCATGTTTGAGCAAGTGATCACTAGATTTGGATGCCCAAGGATTTTGATGAGTGACCAAGGCACTCACTTCATCAATAGTACTATTAAGGCTATGCCTGAGGAGTTTGAAGTTTATCATCAAAAGAGTACACCATATCACCCTCAAGCAAATGGAATAGTGGAAGCCTTCAAGAAGATCCTAGAGAATGCATTGACAAAGATATGTAATGTCAATAGGGACGATTAGGACTTGAAGATACCGATAGTATTATGGGCATACATGACTACATGCAAAAAGTTGACAGGGCAGACACCACTCAGGTTGGCGTATGGAGAAGAAGTAGTGGTGCCATTAGAATGTTTGGTACCTAGTATGTGCATAGCAGGAATCACCAGCATGATAGAATGAGGCGCAATACAAGAAAGGATAAGTCAACTGATGGTGATGGAAGAAGATAGGATTCTAGCAAGATTTCACCAAGAAGTATAGAAAGCAAGGGAAAAAGATTGGCATGACATACATATTAAAAGGAAGAGCTTCAAGGAGGGAGACCCAGTCTTGGTGTATGACAATAAATTTCTTCAGAACCTAGGAAAATTCAGAATGCATTGGTTTGGACCATATGAAGTGAAGATTGTCATAGATGGGGGAGTTGTACAGTTGAAAGATTTAGGAGGTATAAAACTCAAAGGAATGATCAATAGGAGTCGACTGAAATTGTATAGGGACAGTCAACCTCCTAGTACTTAGAAAATTATTGCGCAGTAAAGAGATATGTATAGTCTATTATAGTGAAAAAAGGGGGTTACCGCACCATACATCAGAAGACTACGTGCAACAAAAATGGACTTAGCACGATGAAAATAAAATGTTCACGCGCAATGGCTAAACGATAGATTGTGCACTTGGAAAACTCAGTGTGTTGGAAAAAGGACCAACGGTCAAAAAAGAGGGAAATTTGAAAAATGGCAGTTACGACAAAAAGGTGCCAACTGGCAGCACTTATGGTTAGAAAAGGTGGAAATTTGAAGAATGGTAGTTACGGCAGAAAGGCACCAACTGGTAGTAATTATGAAATTCAATGCAAAAGTACGCATAAAGCACCATTACATTAATCAACATTGGGGAAACTTCTCCGAGAAGATTCACGACTTGCTTATATAAAGGGTTAACGCAGGCAACATAAGACCCATTGTGAAATTGTGAAATTGCAAAGAGATAGAGCACGCAGAGCTGAAGTGATTTGACACAGAGCGAACCAGTGAAGAGTTAGTCAGCAAAATCCAACCACTACCCATGATGGCACCACCAAATATGGGTGGGTTGAGCCAAGCAGGGAGGAAAACATGAAGTAGCAGGGCACCATGGGAGGCATCAGAGGTCGGACAGGAAACTAGACAGCCCGAGGAATTCGTCGATGTCGACGCAATTCCTTCACTGGTTGAAGCACCAATAGACCCTACACGAGTGGTGGAGGAAAGGCAGGGTCCAACTATGTCGACCATGGAAGTCGACCCAATTAGTAGTGTGCAGGGACATCCCGCACATAACATAGACAACCCATTAGAAACTGCAGTGGTCGAAGGGGTCCCGCGAGTAAATGGCCAAACTACTGCGTAGACAGAGGTGGCAGTACCTGAAAACACTAGAGCAGAAACTGCGCTGGAACAGAAGGGTCTGGTAAAGGATATCACTAGTCAGTCAGACCCTGATGTAGAAAGAAGATAGATGGAAGCGGGGTCCTAAAGTCAACAACCAAAATGTAAGGGAAAACAACCTATGGTATGGTATCTGCGCAGGCAGCCAGACGCAACAATTGTGCTCCCACGCATTTCATAAGGAGTGCAAACCATGCCAACACTGCTAGGTTGCATGAAGAAATTGAGGTACTCCGACCACGATGTGGCCGATGCAGGAAAATTCCCTAAATTTGCACAGCAGGTATACTTAGAGAACATAGGGATAGGACCCTTTGGAGACCCCATTCTACAACCAAAGCCATGGATCCTCAACATGTTGGAGATTCCCCACTTTGGAAGTCAAAAAGAGGTGAACAACTGCATCAAGTAGTTGATAGAGGTTCTCCATGGAGGATTCCTTTGGATGGAACTGCCCGTCTCCATAGACGTAGATCTATTTGCAACAATCACAGGACTGTCGTCAATGGGTAGGAACCCCGCATAGTACCTAGAAGACAAAACCAAGGAGAAGGTGTTGGTTGAAGAAATGAAGAGAACATATGACACAGAGAGGGGGTCGTGCGACATAATCATCAAAAGGATTAGTGACACCGTGACAAGGATGGCCACTAAACTCATGGCCTGTAAAATGCTGCGAAAGTGTCGTAAGGAGGAAGTCCCTATTGGGGTCGTCGCAGCTGCAGCGCAGTGTGAAAATGGCACGTCACTCAGCTGGGCCCCTTACCTGCTCAACCTGTTCATGGAGGATTGTAAAGACACGCAAGACCTCAACACAGAGTTCCACTACTCATGGATACTCATGCTAATCGCGTTGATGGGGTGGAGAGAACCCCCATATTCATACTTTTGGAGCTGGATAGGTCGGTGTCGCACAACACGATACATGTCATTGGGGAGAAACTCCGACCCCAAGCATAGAAGCATAAACACGGGTACCTTTTCCAGGTAATTCGTAGAGATACATGAGAGTATATCCAACACTTGGTGAATAACCCATGAGGTAGTCGCGCAATTCAAGGACATCGCCAATTTCAAGGCATCCAAGCACAACATGTGGATCCAAGCGCACATGAATCTAGGAAAGGAGTGGCTCCAACTGAGATATTGCGTCATAGAGGAAGACGTAGATATGGCCATGAGAGATTGGCTCGACAATTGGAAGATCCCAGTATTACATCAGGAAGTACCGAAGGGCATGGAGGTGGACGCAGGGCAGGCCAAGACACCTGTAGGAGACAAAGATGCGCCCAAAAAGTTGAAACCAACACAGAAGCCGACGCAGTAAAAGAAGGGAGTCACGAGAAAGAAGGATGCACAAGTAGGAAAGAAGGACGCGCAAGTAGGAAAGAAGGATGCACATGCAGGAAAGAACGACACTGCCTCGCAACAAAAATATCAAGGAGCGGGGGCTATAGGAACAGAGGGAACCCCCTCAGCATCTACTCCTCAAGAAACAAGGCCACCTAAGCAACCAATTTCACAGTCAGGAGGAACGCGCAAGAAGGAAAAGGTGCACAAAGAGTCACCCGAGTACACAATCACAGAGGACGACGTTGACCTTGTGATTGAAAAGGTGCAAGACCACATTGCAAAAGACTTTGAAGAAGCAAAGCACCAAAGGGGGCAGATACAAGACGACCTGGCTGGAATAAGATAGGTCCTCAAGCAAATTAGGACCACGCAGAGGTCTAAAAGGGGAACATCATTTGTTCCCGAGGGAGAAACAACAACGACGACAATGACTATGCCACAAACCGAACACACTATTCACACAACTACGCAAGCGAGTCAAACATTCAGAATAACAAAGGACATGTTGTAGATGGATGAAATCGCAACACAGACGCCACTGAAAGAATTGGCGCAGGTCAACATGGTATTGGATAAGATACCAACAAAGGCAATGTATAGACTCCAAGTCAACATCGCACAAGAGGTGTAGTCACGCGCAAGGACAGATGCATCGGAACTACAGGAAACTAAAAGTGACAATGAAGAATTGGACCTCGTGCTCGAACAAGTAAAGTTTGAGACCAAAGAAGAAAAGGATTGTGCAGATAAAATTGAACAGAGGGTGACAACAATCTACAACCACCTTCTAGATAGTGTGCAGGCCAAGAGTCCAACTACGGAGGAATAAATCAATTAGATTTCCCAAACCATCGCCCAATATAGGCAACAGATTGAGGAACTGAAGGAAAAGTTGACTCTGACGACTCCACCTAAGGTTAGGGAGTAGAGGAAAGCAAAAGCTGCACTCCGACTAACAGAGTTGGAGAAACAAGTTAACACAACAACAGAACTGTTTGACAAAACAATGCAGCTTTGGACAACGTTAGAGGAAGATGAGCAGGTCCAGCGGTGGGACCAAGAGGAAGAGAGGATAAATGTAGAAATCTGTGACCTCAAGCAGAGGCATAAGACATTGGCCATCACTAAGCATTTTAAAGGAATGTAGGAGATGAAGAGATTGCAGGCGAACTAAAGACGACGCATGCGCACAAACAGGAGAGACAGGTGCAGATGGAACCCCTCCAAGAGCAAGCAACCAAAATGATCATGCAACTAGAGGCAGATAAGAAGAACATGGCACAAACAAAGGTGGAATGCACAGCCATGGTTCAGGAGGAAATCACAATGCATAACTTAGAAGCACTTACAGAAAAGGTCGCGCAGGTCCAAACATGAGGAAGGGGACTAGCAGACAAGTTCCGCAGTCTAGTAGAGGCTGTCAAGGGGGCACGTAGTGCCTAGGTGGCTCAGGACGAGCCACATATTAGCGTTGGGGGCCTATTGGGTGCATGCCCATTTTGGAATAAAGAATAATTTTGGAGAATAAAACATGAGGAAGGAAAAGACAACTGGCAGGAAAAGGAGCACGTGCAAGGTAAACGTGCATGCAGAGGAGGAAAGCATGCGAGGCACGCATGCAAGAAGACCTAAACATGCTAAAGTTAGGGTTTTGGTAAAACGATGTAATGGCTGGTAAGCCAGAAACATGTATAAATAGGTACCTAAGAGGTCAAGGTTGGATTTCAGAATTGGTTATTGTGTTGATTGGTCATTGTTACTATGTTGTTCGATGACTAAATGTCTGTAAAATCCGATTCCATTTTGTAAGTTGTTGAGCCGAGGAGAGAAAGTAAGGTACATCTTGAGGTTTAGATCACAGGCTAGGGAGCCTGGTGTGATCTAGTTCGCCTCATTGTAGATCTCGACCTGTTTTTATGGAGAGTTGTAATGAGCAAGGCGTTGTAGTTTTCGAAACATAATAATGAAATATTAGAGTAGCCAAATCTTTGTGGACGTAGCCCGGGGGGTGAACCACGATAGATCATGTGTTATGTGATTGAATGTTACGTATCTCCTTTGTTGTTGATGATTAGATGTTGGACAAATGTATGATGACTTAGTTAAATATGATATTTTACATGCATGAGTAAGAATGACAGATTCATCAAGATAACTTGAATGTTAGATTCAACAAATGAAGATAACATAGGTTAATTCTAGATCCCCACTCATTCCCATGCGACAAGCACCTAAGCATTGCAACCACCCATAAGAATTATCTTGGGTGAGACTGCGTAGTGCATTATGTGCGTTGTGTTTCCTTCTGGTTTACCAGGAGGGCTGATAGTTTTAGGGGGCTTTGTTGGAAACCATAGTAGACCTGAACCTGGGTCAGCCCAAGAATGGTAGCAAGGACGAAGTCTAACCAAAAGTTATATTCGTCATTATTATTATATTGTTATTGTTACCCCCTAGTCTAGGGGTAACTAAGGATATCATGTCTCGAGGCGCACGAGTATCAAAGGTGGAGTGTCGAGAGTCAAATTGACCAGTGGAGCCCGCAGGGTCCCTCCTATTATTGTTGATCACCACTCATCACTAGCAATAGAGCAACATCCACTACATCAGCTTGGTCCTAGAAGACAACTAGTCTTGCTTCATGAGGTAACAACTTTGGTGTCATAGTGAGTGTCACTTTAATATTTGAAGTATTTGAACATGTTGCAAAGAATAATTTCTTGATTATGAAACATTTCCTTGGAAATTATACCTTTTGCATGATTTCACCTTGGTGGTTGTCATTGTGTCCTAGCAAGTTGGTCATCCTCGGGATAAGGGTTGCTACTGGGTAGTTCCTTGAAGGTTCATTGTATCATTCCCATCCATACTTACCACCTTATGTTTTTCTTCCCCTTTGTTTCCTCACCTTCTTGGTTTTCGAGCTCAATGACCCAAGAAGGGATTGTACCTCATTTCATGGGAAGAAGGGGCTGAAGGCCCAGAGGTGTTGTGGCTAGCAAAAGTTAAAATACCATCATTATCCTTCTAGATTCTCCCCCTCAGGTCCTAGGAACAATGAAACGCTTCTCCAAAAAATGAAGGACCTGTAAAAGAAATCATATAATTAATAAATATCTCGCTTGTTGAGGAAATGTATTTTGCAGTGTTCCTTACTTTCCATTGCATATGGCACCTTGTGTGTTTCTAGCTTCAAGTGGCATTGTGGTACTCGTTACTTTCCATTGCACATAGTACTCAATATTTTGGACCTTAATCAATTAATGGCAACAAAGGGCATGGAAAATGTTGCATCACAAATGAAGGGCATCACACCCTCTACAAAGGCACCCATAAATGAGACAATACAAACCCTTGTATGTCAAGAACCCCATGCCTAGAAGTCTTGCCCCAAATCCACCTCACACCCATTACATGACTTAGATAGGTTCTCCTTGGGAAACACCCTTGTCTTGGGGATTGGCTAACCCAATAGGGCACCTTGACACTCCTCCCATACCTAAATTTGGCAAATTTTATAAGGTCTTTGAGCATTTGTTTAATTTGAAAATGGGGCTTTAATACACATGTTTGGGTGGTTATCTTATTAGATGTGGCTTACTTAGCATCATTCATATGACTTGTGGACTCTTGGAGGGCGTACTTGTTTGAATTTGCAGGACCTTGCCCACAGGATGAATATTAGACCCCACATTTGGGGCACCATTGATGATGAGCATTGTGCATGGAATATGAAGGACATTACCTTTGGAGGCACCTTGGCATGACTAGAGGATGGGATTCCACCCTTCTCCACTTGAACGTTGGCCTTTGGAGGCCTAGACGTCACCCTCCTAGCCCATGATGTCACCTAGGGGCTAGGGTTTGATGGATCGCTTCATGGATTGATGGAGGAGGCATGTAGCATGGACCCCATCACTTGAGAGAGGGACATATGGCCTTTAGATGCCCAACGTTCCACCTGTTCAACCTTGACTTCTCTCTCATGAGCCTAGTGTCACTTTACTAGGGCATGACGTCACCCTCTTTAGGGTTTTATTTTGTGTAAAATTTATTTTTGTAAATGGAAAGGGAAAATCAAAGAAGTTGGCCCTCTTGTGTAAAGACATGACTTTTCATTAGAGTCTTTTGGTGGCTAGGATTTTCCATGTAAATATGGCCAACCAAGACTCATTTTATCATCACAACTTTCTCACCTTTTTGAGAGACTAAGTCTGAAATTTTCGCCCTATTCAACTCTCTCTCTCTCTCTTCTACACTCATGCAACTTGCTTGGAGGATCATTTGTGGATGGATTTTGCTGATTTTTGGATGGAATTTATGCAATTGGGGTTTATTCTTGTCATATCTCAATGAAGTAAGTAAATTTCTGCAATCTCATTTCAAGTTATTGAATGCTTATGGTAAATTTTACTTTTTCATATTGAAGATATTTGCTTGGTAAAACCCTAAGAGAGGAGCATAAGTTCTTACTCCTCTCTCAAGGTTAATTTCATCCATAATTTGTGAAGGAAATCCTAGCTAGAGTTTGTTGATTAAGGTTGGTTGTCATTGATGTCAACCCTTGAAGAAAGCCCTGTAGCACAAAAGTTTGGGTAATGGACCCAAGTTTGTTTGATGTAAATATGACTCGTTATTGTCTTGTCATTGTTGATAATAAGTATAAATGGATGAACTCCAAAGTGGTCCCCTTATGGTGAAAGCCCTCACAGGAAGACGCTTTGTGGATTGAGTTATCCTAGAAGTATGGTTAGAGAACCCATGCTTATTTGTGGAATAATGAGATGAAGGTCAATGATTTTGTCAGTGAAACTATCCTATATGGATAGTGCTTGTAATGCCATTTTTGGTGGTATGTGGAACGTCACATAACTCCTCATGGTTAGAGATTTATGACCATGAGAGGTTGGCAAACCCAGGTTTGGGTAATGGACCCAAGTTTGTTTGATGGATAATGGTATGAGTTTTGATATATTTGCAGGTAATACTATTCTATATGGATGGTAAATGTCATTCCATTTCTGGTGGTATGTGTAACGTCACATAACTCCTCATGGTTTGAGAGTTATGGCCTTACGAAGTTGGAGGACCCTCTTATGTCATCTAGAAGCCCCAAAAGGTCAAAGTAGTCAAAGTGGTTTAAGAGATTTTAGAAGGTAAATAATAAAGTGAAGTGATGAGTGTACTATAGTTCAAAGTGAATACAAAATAAATTATTTAGATAATAAATTTAATGAATAAATTAGAAGTGGGTTAACCCTAAAATAAGGAAAGTGGGAAAAGTGACCTAGAAGATGTTTTTAAGGAAGCTACTTGGAGAGTATAAATAAGAGGCAAGGCTCTCTCATTTGAGACACACTTGAGCATATTGAATACCTATAGGTTTTTGAGGTAACCAAAGGATAACTAAGGCGAATTTGTGAGGGAAGGTGAAGAAAAGAAGGCTGAAATTCAAGGAAGGATAAATTCTTTTGATGATGCTTTCTAAGGTATGTTATTTACAGGTCATCTCACCATTTTCGCAATAATTTTTTTTTCTAGAGTGATTCAAACCGTTAAATTGCTATGCAATTGAGGCAGCATATCCAAGTATCTATGGTAAAAAATTCAGCTTGTGGGTTATTGTATTTTTGGAGTTACACTCTGTGGAAAATAGGGTTTGTGGCTAGTCCTAAAACTAGTCTAAAACAAGTGTTTCGGGTAAAAACGTCATAACTTCTTCATAACAGATCCAAATTCAGTAAGACCATATGTGTTGGTTAGAGTACAGTCTTTAGTATTATGTGTAACAGTTTTAGATTGATTCAACAAATATTCCATGCGGGGCATGCTCTACAAGGTCGGTGTTGTTGGGAAAAATACCCTACGGACTAGCAAACTAGGGTTAGACTTGCATGCAGATTTTGACCGTAAAGAAATGACTTTTTAACCTACCACCCAAAACTTAAACCCCTCTTTCACGATACATGCATGGAAAGGAACTACTAACCTTTTTACTGATGTTTGGTGTAGATCCTCCATTGCACTTTGCCCGCTTACTTGCGCTGCTCCTTCCAAAGTTAACCTACAATCAAGACAAAACACTATGCATGCATGCTACTTTTCTACTTGAGGGTTAAAAATTAAGCATAAATTACACAAATCATAGATAACTCATGCATTGGGATGGGAAAAGTATTCTTTTATTATTTTCAAAATGAATCAACTTACAATCAAAGTTGAGACCGGCCACCGCTCCTTGATCCTGATCCTGGGCTCCTCCTCTTCTTATGTCCTCCAACTGCTTTGCGTTAATTCTCCTTAGGCTTGAGGAAAGGCTAAAGGGTTGGGACAAATGGATTCGGCAAATGGGCAAAGTTTCTTCGCTATAATTTTCCTCCTCTAAATGGTACCCCTACCCCTTCTTTTATAGGCTAGAAGGAGCTAGGGTTTTGGACGAACTCTCGGCCATGCATGGCAGGGAGTTTCAGTTAACTGACCCATATCTTTTTGTCCCGTTGGCAACTTTCCTATTTTTGTGTTTTGTTAGGTAAACGCGGGCTGTAGTAGGCCTGCCAGCGTTCACCCACGTGCAGTAGTGGGTTAGGGCGCTTGTACCTTGACCCAAGAGGATTATCAAAGAGGTTTTTCAGCAGATGTTTTGGCAATGAAGGGATATAAGTTGGCCTAATGTCAGGTAAGCAGGTGTGGTGCAATTTAGGGTTATAACAGTCAGTCTCTAGAATAAGCCAAAATTCAGCAAGGTATGCCATTTTTGCTATAACTCCTTTTCTGAGAGGTTCCAAGTAGTGACATCTAGAGTAATCGCATAAAACACACTGAAGAACAATTTGTATCATTTTGAGATTTTTATTCATTACAGGTACAAAGTTATGATTATTTCAAGTTAGGGTTGTTGACTAATCCAAAACTAGTCATGTGAGACTAAAGAAAGTTTGATGGAAATGCTAGTCTGTTGTTGTTTAAAGTTAAGGAAGGTTTGAAGGTATGTGATCATATACACTAGGTCTATTACAGAGTTACAAATCATATTTGGATGATGAAATTGATGAAGACTTTTGGTTGAGGTACAAGTTGGGTACATGGTTGAGACAAGTAGTTGATGAGTTGGCACATACATGAGGTGTATAGTTGATGATGTTGGTACATATTGATGAGTAGTTGACACATGATTGGTACATACTTGGTACATGGTTGGTTGCACTTGTTTATGGTACAAATTGATTATAGGCTGTTTGGTACAGGTTGGTGCATGGTTGATGCACTTGTTTATGGTACAGGTTGATTAAAGGTTGAGGTATAGGTTGATGCATGGTTCATGTTTGTTGGTACATGTTTACAACATTATATCTCATAGTGATAATGTGACAGTGGTTCCATCATTCTACTTCTACTTTAGGACGGTTGGACGGGGCAAGGATAGGTGGTTGTAGCCACCTTCCGGTTGTAGCCGAAGAACATAGGGGGTTGTAGCCTCCTTCTAGTTGTATGCAGAGAATTGGGGAGTTGGAGCTTCCCTCAGGTTGTAGCCTAAGAAACTAGGGGGTTGGAGCCTCCTTCCAATTGCAGCTGGAAAACAAAGGAAGTTGGTACTTCCAATGAATGTAATTCTTCAAGACATATAAGAAAAAGTGTTTCATGGTTTTCTCCCGATTTGGGTTTCCACGTAAAACACCAGTGTACTGTGTATGTGTGTGATTGTTCATTTCTTATTGCTCAGTATTGGATAATAATTCTACATTGATATAACACTTGGATTATTTGAAGAAAAATGATTATAATTACGCTATTACTTATTCACTCCCCCTCTCAGTAATCCAATAGAGTTAATCTCCTAAACCCCTGAAGTGTTAGCACTTTAGGAGTTTGATTCTAGACTCTTGATTATAACTTACTTCAAGAACTTAAGAAGGGAGAAAAGGTTGCCAGATCCCAAAAGTGCTTACACTTGAGCAACCCTTCTCTTTAAGGTTTGAAATATAAGGCCCTAATGTCCTAGCACCTTAGATTTTGAATCCTACCTCTCATATCTTGCTATTATCATTCTCTAAACATATTGTATTGTTGTTGTAAGAGACTCCATATCCCTAAGGCACTAATCGTCCAAGTTCTCTTGTGGTGAAAGTGATCAAAACTCTCTCTATTTTTAAATCTCTCAAACTATCTACTAACATAACTAACACTAACTAAAGCTAATTATGTTGCAAACTTGTTGTTGTTGCAAAAAGTTTGCTACAACCATCAATTACTCTCTTATTTGTTGCATACATTGATCTAAAGGTGGCGTAATGTTACTAGAAATTGCATCCAACAATTGGGTAATATTCTATTGAGTAAGTGTTGAGTTTTCATCATTAATTGTTGCTTTTCTGAGGCATATTTCTTGTTGTTGTTACAAACTTGTGTTTGTTGTTGTAAATTGTTGCATTGCTGCAATTTTATACCATTCATAGAAAATTTACATTGTCTAATGTCTTATGAGGTTCTAATTGCATAGTTGTACTTGGAATTGATCATATAATTGCTATAAAGTGTTCTTGTTTAGGGAAGGTACTCAAACACCTTTTAACCTCATCCATTTCACAGACCTAGACGTTGACTTAGGTGACCAAGAAAGGGGGCAATTGGCTTGGCTATCAAACTTGCTACTTACTAAGGTGATAGTGGCAGGATTTCTTGTAGTTATGCAAGATTTGGTGATCTTGTGTTAGGCTTTGCACAACTACAAATCTTGCGATAACAATTACCATTCACTAAAGTTGTCCAACCTCATTAATATTGCTTAATATATCCCTAATTGTTGGGTGGAGGTGGGGGTGAAGTATGTCTCAAAATGTCTTAACTAATCATTGACTTCATTTAATTTAATAATATCATTAAATGGTAGAGAATCTTGAGATTGTGCTCTGTTTTTAAGGGATAATTCATAATCATAATTATTGGTACCATTTGTCATACTATCTGGATCTAAGCAGAGCTAGAACATGTTGAACATAGTGTGATATTCACTTTTGGCCACGATTGACCTTATATTATACCATTATTATATTTATAGGTTTGGCCAAGGCTGACCTTGTATGTGTAGGTTCAACAACCTATTGGGGAAAGTGCCCTACCTCTTGAGTTCTGTATAAATACCCAACTCTCATTTGTATTTTTATCATTCAAGTGATTCATTCATTCTTAATAAAAGTGATTTTTCTAAGGGCATCGTCAAGTGTTGTACTCTCTCTTGTGTTTGGGTTTATTTCTTTCTCCAACGCACTTGTTATTGGGTTGTTTTCTCTCTTTAGGGTTGCACTCCTCTTGTGTGATATCTCTCCAAGTGTTGTGATGCCCCATTGTTGATTTATGTTTCTGTTTATTAGATCATTATGGTTTGTGTTGGTTAATTTCAATTCTCTCACTTTCTCATTTAAATCTCAACATGGTATCAAAACAAGGGTGAATCTCACTTTCTCAATTCAATAGAAGATCTAAAATATTTTTTTCTAATGGCATCATTGAGACTTGTTCATGACTATGGAACCATGGTTTTTAATATCAACTCTTTCTCTAGGTTTCCTAGGGTTTACACCCTCCTTCAAGGCCAATGCCTTTTTTTTTCAAGGTTTCCTAGGGTTTAAAACCTCCTTCAAGGTCAATGCCTCTTTTATTGGTGCTTTCCTAGGGTTTAAATCCTCCTTCAAGGTAGGCACTCCCTTCCTTCCTTTGTTTTATAGCAAGAGGTAGTACATTGGAGATTTTTTTTGGAATAAGATGGTACCTCTCTTTCTCGTTGGTTTATCAAGGCAAACTTCTAAAGACCTTGTTTTTTCCTACAAAGGATTCTTCTTCGCATTATTGTTAATTCCAATGGAACCATCTTAAAGTGCACTTGTGCACTTTCCATATTGGTCCTCCTCTACTTCACAAGAATGGATTGCTAAATATAGAGCTCCTAGGCATATGACCAAGCATCAACACTTCCATATTATTGAAAACAACAATGGATAGAAAGTGATCATTGGTGATAACTCAATTTTACTAGTTTCAAGATGTTATGATCTCATCATTACCATTACCGAGTTTGGAGAAGTCCTTCATGTTCCAGGAGTTGGACCCGATCTTCTTTCTATTTACCACACCACTCACACCAACATAGGCGTGGAAGTTTGGCTAGATTGATGGGTTGCAAAGGACATATATTATGGTTTTAAAGTGGTTTCTTCATGCTATTGTGATGAATCTGATCATATGTATAAGCTATGGAAGAAACCTCCTTCCTCATAATGAAAAGGATTTTTTATTTTATTTTTTATGGTAGCCAATCACGACAACACCAACATGTTATTGCATCGACATTGGGGACATACAAAATTTTGGGTTTTTGCAACATATGATTTGTTTGCAAATGGTTGTTAATATTCCACAAATTGAACCACACAGTGGTGTCTGTGAATGGTGCATACTAGGGGAACACCAACAAGTGTCATTTCCCAAGGTCAAAGAGAGGCAAGCTTCTCAACCTCTAGAGTTGGTTTATAGTGAAATTTGTGGGTCTATGACCACTCATTCTCTCGGGGGAGCTAAGTATAAATTCCTCACTTCGTTAATGATTTATCCCTCTTCCTTTGGATATACACCATTAAAACTAGGGATGAAGTTTCAAGAAATTCACAAAATTCAAATTGTTGGTGGAATAAAATGAGAAGACAATTGAGTGTATCAACATTCATCGTGGATGATAATATACCAATAATGATTTCTAAACATTTCTAAAATCTCATGGGATCTCATGGAAAAGGGTTGTTTCCTATAGTCCACAACAAAATGCAGTAGATGAACAAAATAATATAAATATTCTTAAAATGGCTTGATGCATTCATCACTCCAAGCAATTGGAGCTCAATTTTTTGGGGGAAGTTGTTGTCTATGCAACCCACACCATCAATCATATGGCTACTCACATTGTTCAATGTATGGCCCACTATAAGAGCTACTGTGAAAACAAACCTTTAGTTTGTACTTTATAACTTTTGGATCAAGTGCATGGGCCCATATTCTTAGAGCAAAGTGAAACAAATTGGAACATAAAAGTCATTGTTGCATTTTGTGGGTTACAACAAAGTTTCCAAAGCATATCGTGTATATGATCCTTCCATTAACAAGGTGATTAAATGTAGATTTGTTATCTTCAATGAAATTCCTACTCACAACTTGCTATGATCTTTTTCCACTACTTCTTATAGATGATTTGTCTATAGATGTTTCTTGGCATGTTTAAATGGATCTCTTTCCTTCATATTATGATGTTGATCTCCTCTTCTTAATCCTACAGTGTTCCTTAATCACTACTCCCACAATGACTAAGAAAATAAATGTTGATGATGAGGACCTTATTAGTGACATTTGAATCTGATCCTATAGAAGTCTATTTTTCTATATTTAATTCCCCCTCTAGCACTCCTCTTCCATTTATCGAGCAACTCAATAATGTTGAAGAGGACCTCTCTACTAGTTCCTCTACTTTGGCTCCTCTTTCTCCATATAGGCCATGTCTTATGGCCAAGTGGGCTATGTCCACTCTTTTGGACTCTATCAATTTTCTTCTACCAAAAGGTGAACTGAAACATCATCGAAAGTCTCCTACATTATGTGCCCTTCTCCCCAAGGAATAAGTTGAATAAAATCCCATTATTTATAATCAGGCAAACAATTGCCCTAAATGGGAGGCAACCAAGTCTAATGAGTATGATTCCCTAATCAAGAATCAAACTTGGGAATTGTTTTACCCATGATTTTGGTCGTCATGATGATGTATTGATGATGGTGTACTCAGGCTCTTCATAAGAACTTTCTCCTAAGAAAAGTTACTTTCATCTCTTCCCAGAAAACTCATTTTAGAAGAAGGTTCGCAGGCTACTAGTATATTTGGGTGCGAGAATGCCTGATTCTCGCAGGCTGCCTTAAGCCAGGGTGCGAACTTCTCGCACTGTGTTGAACTGTTAGGGTGCGAACTCTTCCTAAAGCATGGAAAAAGATGAATTCTTGATGTTTCTAGAAGGGAATCTTCTAGAAGGATGGGTTGGCATTCGAATGGTTATCCTAGTACTGGATTCCCTGATATTTTGGGATCATTCTTATCCAAGTAACTAATTCATTCTCTCCTATATATTGAGGGAATTCTCAT
>JASDQU010103396.1:239905-259275 GCA_032191745.1 Picea mariana | reverse complement strand
ATTGAGGGAATTCTCATGGAAAAGGTTAAGCAAGATTCATTGGAGAATTGGTGAAAGAATTGTGTGAAGGACTCAGCAAATAACAACAGCTTGGAGACTCTAGCAAGTCTATCAAGAGGATTTGATCTTCTTCATGCAAGGATTGAGCAAGTGTGTGTGTCGGAGCCAAGGGCCATCGAAAGGAAGTTTGCGACATCAAGGCTCAGGTTGTAATCTTTACTTTCCATTAATATGATACTGTGACATGTCCCTTTCCCATAAAGCTATTTCCACTTTATTATGTAATTCCTTGATCATACACATAGGTTAAATGTTGAATATATAGTGCTATCTTCACTTTGGTTGGTTTGTGTTGTCTTGGTCTTGGATGCACGAGAGAACTGGAGCAAAGCGGGAGCAACAAAGACCATAGGAAGAGATAATAAGGTACATTATTTGTTATTGCCTCCTAGTTAATTCAATGGTCAAAACTTAGGGAAAGAGTCATGTCCTGTCTTGCTTTGTTCTAGATCTAGGTGGATCTAGGGAGATCAGTTAGTGTCTGCACATACCGATTAGTCCAATAACAAATTGGTCCCCTTACCCAAGGGTAAGAATATTGTTCCTTGTAAATGGGTCTACCATGCCAAGTTTAGTGTTGATATACATATAGAAAATCATAAATCTCAACTCATTTCTAAGGGGTTCTCATAGAAGGAGGGTGTAGACCAAACTAAGACTTTTACCTTTGCTACTAGGACAAACTCCGTTTGGATGATATTGTCTATCGTTACTTCACTAAATTGGGATGTTCATTAGATGGATGTCAAAAGTGACTTTCTTCATGGAGACCTTCAAGAGAAATCTATATGTAATGACCACTAGGATTTGTTCAATTTGAGCCTACACCATGGCGTCACAAACCCAATAAATCTTTGTACGGGCTTCAGTAAGCACATCGAGCTTGGTATGAGAAAATACATGGCTTATTTCTCAGTTGTGGTTTCTCTTGCTACAGGATTGAGAATGATCTCTATATTTTCGATCATAAGGTCAAACCCTCATTATTGTGTTTTATGTTGATGATCTCATCGACTAGTAATTCACCATCTTTGGTTACGAAACTATGCTTTTCAAATGACTAATTTAGGTCTGCTTCATTATTTCACGGGATTTCATATCACTCAATGTTCCTCTGAAACACTTTACAATGGATGATTATAATCATGTCCATGCCACTCTTGCTTCTAGGATGCAATTTCAAGCCCATTGTCCTTCTCCTTTATTTGATGCTATGATCTATCAACCTTTAATAGGGTAGTCTACTCTACCTTTCTCATGCTCGGTCAGACATAACCTTTGTTGCTAACATGTGCAACAGGTATATGTGAGGGCTTCACAGCAGTCACTGGAAAATTTCCAAATAATTTTTGCATTATCTCAAAGGCACCACTCACATTGGTGTCCACTACTTAGTTGGCACCTTTATTCCTTTCCAGGGCTTCTCTAATGTCGAATGAGTTGTCAATATTGATGAACGAAGATCCACTTAGAGGTACCTATCTATTATCTAATATGGAACAATTTCTTGTTGTTCCAAAAAGCAACAGGTCATCGGTCTCTCCCCCACAAAGGCTTAATATGTTAGCATTGTTCTTGCTAATAAACACCTTGCATGGATGCATACAATTCATGAACAATTTAGTCTTCCTTAAAAATACCCCACCACTCTATTTTCAACAATCAAAGCACCATTCAACTTGTTCGTAATCCTATGATCATAAAAAAATTAATCACATTGAAATGTGGATGTGCTACATTCAACACTTCCATTCTTAGGGACAAATTGTGCCAATCTTCATACCTTTAATACACCAACTTGTCAACATCTTCACAAAACCTTTACTAGAGGCCACTTTCATCGGCTTGTGGAATCGTATCAGCGAGGGAAATCTTCCATTAAGGGGATATGTTATGTAATGTATTCTCTTCTTGGATATATTCAAATTAAGGTGGCATGGTGAAAATAGTGTAATCTTCACTTTTGGTCTCAATCGACCTTATATTCTATCATTATTATATTTGTAGGTTTGGCTTAGGCCGACCTTCTACATGTAGGCTCAAATCCCTATTGGAGAAAGCACTACCTTCTAAGTTATATATAAATACCTAAATTTGTATTTTTATTGTTCAAGTGATTCGACTATTCTTAATAGAAGTGATTTTCCTATGGGAATCATTAAGTTTTGAGCTTTCTCTTGTGCTTGAGTTTCTTTCTTTCTCTATTGCAGTTGTCAATGGGTTATTTTCTCTCTCTGGGTTTATGCTCCTCTTATGTCACACTATCTCTTCAAGTGTTGCATTGCCCTAGTCCTAGTTTATGTATCTCTTTATTACATAATTTAGGTTGTGTTGGTTTCATTTGATTCTCTCATTATCACTTATGACTCTCGACATAATCAATAATTATTAAACTACTTATGGCTATCAAATAACTAGTCTAATACATATTAAAAATGTTAACTCTCAAATTTGAATGCATCAATTGTGTTATTCTACACAATTTATCCCAACAAAAAGTTGTATAACAATAATGATAAAAATAAAATAGCTTTATGGTTTGTCATTCAATATTTCTCTTTTACTTGAAGACATTTCTTAACACTCAACCATGATTTCTATGCTAATACCATCTTAGTGCCTACTCTTGAGGACATTTATTAATAGTCAACCATGATTTCTAGGTCAATGCCATCCTTAACACTCAACCATGTTTTATAGACTAATGTTATCTTTGTGCCTTCTTCTCTGAAGGGGTTTAGGTAGCATAGCCTACAAAATAACAAAACAAAATGCCCCTGGGTTCAGCGAATCATTATCTTAGTATTAATTATTGTAACTATGAAAAAATAATAAACATACTTACATTAACCACTAACTCCTTGATTATAATAAAAATAAAATAATTAAAAACTAAACTTACGTTGGGTGAAGACACAATGAGAGTGGATTGCCATCATTATGTGGTACAAGATTCCAACCATCATTTTGTAATCCATTTGATCGTTGTTTTTGTTTGTATAGAATTTATTGACGAGAACCTAGTCTCAAAAATCAAAAGTGGAACAATAGAAATATTACATTACATATGGAAGAGTGCATATCATTGTGTGTTTGCATAGCTAGTTATTCTTTCTCTCATGTTGACCTTGATTACCTTCTCAATTTCTACATCATCGAGACAAGTTGTCTTGTTGTTGCCTCTTAAAATTCCCAAAGGAGCCCGCTCCTAGGATCATGTTGATGAAGTAGTTGTATTTCCTTAGTGCATTAACAATTACCTTAGGTGGTCTAACTCCATGGCCTCCCTTGCCACTATATTTTTTAAGGATAGAATGGTAACATCCACAATCTTATTAGTCTAAGAAAAATCAAGATTTACAAATTTATTACTAGCGCTAATATCATTCAACATGAACAACACATAATTTCCACATGAATCATGTGTGATGCTTTGAAAAAGTTTGTGTTTCACCTTTGATAATTGCCTAGAGGGTAGATTTATAGGAAGTTTGAATGGGGAGAATACCACATAGAGACTTGATTCACTTTCATGAAGCTTGATCCTTTTGTGAAACTAAAAATATCCTTAGTAGTTTTAGTAGTTTTGGGAGCACTATATAAAACATACAAACATACAAGTATAAAGAGGCCTATTTGAAGAAGGCAAGTCAAATTTGGAGAATGACATTGTTCATAGCTCCCCTACTAACACATACAAAGAAAAAAAAAAACACAAAACATTTATTAGTACTAAAAAGAAGTTGAGGATATTCACTTGAACTTCCAAGCTTTATTTAATCTTGCATTAATATGCAATTTTCTTAACCACTTATAAGAATCAAAATGTTTATATTTGTGATAAGGTTTAGAGTATGATTATTTCCAATATGTACACAAATTAATAGTGACCTTGATACATAAGATTTTTTTAACCACTCACAAGAATCAACATATTTATATTTGTGGTAAGGTTTAGAGTATGGTTATTTCCAATATATACACAAATTAATAGTGACCTTGATACTCAACTTGTGGAATGACAAATCTAGTTATTTTTTAAATGTGTAAATCCATTTTATTGATTAGTGGGGGGATATGAAATCTAACTCTATATTATCATGGTACAAATACGAACATTAACGTGGAGGGGCAAGAGATTTGAACCTTGCACCTCTCCCATAAGAAATCCACACTATTTATCTTCTACTATTTTCACAACATATCGTTAAATCTCTATTGGAGAGGCATGGAAGGTAAAGGGAAATGGGACAAAATTTTAAAATTTTGTACTACTTAGATCCATGCTTATTCCAAATACAACAATACTTGTGGACAATGTGTGTAGCATTGTGTTTTATTCCACTAAATATACTGAAACACAAGGTTGGGACGTCTAGGCATTATATCATGTTGTTAAATCATTCTTCATCTTCCTTTATCACGAAGAGAGAATCATGTTTGGAATGGTCATTGACCAAGTGACCATCATTTTTTTTTTGCAAAGGGATAGATTTTATTTTTCCGTGATAAACCTTCTAGGTTGTGATGGCATATCCTCGATATTCAACTAGCATAAGATATAAAGTTGAGGAAACTTACCCGATCAAGATAAAGAACCACGATTATGCTATTTGAGATACATTATGTTATTTATATTTATAGGTATGGATGGCCTACTATTATTTATATGTAGACTAAAAGACTAAAAAACTGTTGTCACAATCCACTTACTCGTGTTAACCAAAAACATCTATCAAAAACAAATCTCAAAATGGAATTATGAGTCACAAATACATGTAATTTGATTATTTATCAAGTTTTTGATTAATATCCCCTTCTTTCTTTGAGGTTGTAGATTATTATTAGTGGAAAATAATGACCTATTGAAAATCACTCCATCCTATATTGAATTTGTAGAATTATAACCCTAACCATGGGAAGGGATCCAAGGTACTAAAAAACTAATCAATGCAGAAAATTAGCAAGCCATAAGTGCACAATAACTATGTTAGATAAAACAAGGGTTAAGTATGGTCTTTATGCCCCTTTAGAATCATATAGAAGACAAGGATAACATTCTAGAATATTGGTATGATGTATTTTTATTGAAATCCTTTTTATTAGTTTATTCACTCTTCACGTAGGTACTGTTATCGCGCAATTTGTACTTTGATAGAAGAAAAGGTAAAATGAGAGAAAATTGGCGTAATTGGAGACTATCATATCATTGTCACCTCAATAGGATGTCTCTTTCTATTTAGGGTGGTAGGCTCGGGGGAGACATCCTCGGTGACCTGGGGGTTTGAGAAGGCAAAGTCAAAAGGCTAGATAAAGATCCCCTCTCACAAGTCACCACCGATCAGAAAGTCTGGTTTTATAACCAATGAAAAGATAATATGTCAAAGTGTACCTACCCGGAACAAAGCAACACTAAACTATATATATTTGCAAATACACTTGTTGGTTAGCACTTCATAAAATACATAGACTTTCTCTATAAAAGAAATCGGCTGATAATAATGAAGTAAACAGAAAATTATAACAACAATATTTATAAGGCAATACTTCACATTAAATGTCTTGCAATAGCTTCAAAAATGACTAAGAATCATTAACAATTGAAATCATAATACTAACATTTGTTAGAAGCAAACAAGGCAATGTATAAATCAACCTTTTCAATTGCTTTTATAAGCTCTTAATGCTGCAATTAATGGTTGTAGATTACTTTACTAACAAAAACAATATTGTTAGTAGGTTAGGTTATTCTAGGGTTAGAAAATGTTAGTAGGTTGCTCGAGGTAAAGGAGTTGAGGGTTGGTTTCATCAATCAAACAATTTTAATGTCTAAATCAGTGCCTTTTAGGGCTAATGGAGTCACTTGCAACAACAAAACTTGAAGGAAACAAATGATAATGTAAGAGCTAAAAACCAAGAAGGATGGTGATTGATGTGTTGGTAACCCAAGGCCTCAATCAACAAGCCTTAGAAGGAAAACGACTACTAAGAAGTAGGTATCCCTAGTGTTATGAACATAAATATACATATAAATAGATATTCATAACATAATAACTAATAATTATTAATAATGAAAGGGCATGTCTCTAAGAACATGACTATTGGTTAAGGGCACCCCTGCGTGGGTATATGAACAAGCCCTCATTCTCAATTGTATATTATCTTATATCTTATCTTATCTTATCTATTCATATTTTATACATTATTCCTTCATGGATTATTTTGTTATATTCCAAGTATTTTGGATAATTCTTATGTGAGCGAACTTTGTTCGTCTCATTTGGTATCAAAGCTTAGTAGTCACAGGGATCATAGCAATGTCAATCACATATAATCATCGAGTTATTTAAACATGTGCATGGAACCTCATTTACCTGGACAAGTGCTCAAAGAAGTTATGCTATTATACAGGCCAGGTTTGGAGGGGATGCTAGGACGTCCTATTGGGCTAATGCTCATTGGATGTGGGATGTTCCTGGGTGAAGTCAATCCATGTGATGTGAGTGGATGAGGTGGCAAAGGGATGTTTGGGCCATGGGTGCAGTGATAGCAGGAAAATGTATGGCTTACCTGTGGGTGCCTCTGAAGAGGGTGAGATGCACCTTGTCATGGATGCAAATGTTTCTAAGCCCATTTATGCCTTTTATCCTTATTCTTTATTGATTTTTTTTTTCAAGAGACTAATTAGGGGACACTGCCCTGGCGTGGTGACCAGTGGTGGCAATGTTAACCACAAGCATTTCGCGGAAATGAGAATGTTGGCTCGTGATGGGACCCCTTTTCTCTTGGCTATGTCACCAAGAGCCACTACTCCGACGTGGTGAGCAGTTGTTGGTAGTGTCATACCACTACATCCCCATGGACCTAATAGGATAGCTCGTGATGAGACCCCCTTTTCCTCCAACTAGGTCTTGATTTATTATTTTTATATGGGTTCCTTTGTTTCGTGATGAGAATCCTTTTATTGCTTTCTCGGGGATCCCGGGGCGAAGCATCTTAAGGTTTCATTCTTTTGGCTTTAATCTTTTTCCAACTACTTTTACCCTCTAGGCCTTTAGCCCCTTCTTCCCACAAGGTAAGGTACAACCCTTAGATATTTGGCCAAACCAATGCCTGCACTAGTGTAATGGGATGGATGAGCGAGAAAAATATGAAAAGTGGTAAGTATGGTGGGAATGGACGATGACCTTTTATGAGTCCCCCCAGTGGAAAATCAAACCCTATGGGAACCAGCTTACTAGGGAATCATGTCATTCCCCCCAGATGTGGCCAAGCGGAAAGGCATAAGGTCCACGCACATGTTAGAAGCAAAAAGTATCAAATGCACATATTCAAAAGTTCTGAGAATCATAGTGACACATACCATGATACCCAGACTCATTACCTCGTGGAGAAAGATCCATTTTTGCTGTAGGACTAGGCTGATGTGATGGATGTTGTTGTTGTTGAAAAAGTGGAGGTGCTGAAGAAAAAAAAAGGATGGGCCCTCCAGGGCCATGCTCAAGTCGATCTGGCTCTTGGTACTCCATGTCTAGGACTTGTGGGCCTCGAGACATAATCTCCTTAGTTATCCCTAGGCTAGGGGATAATATTTGGCTCCAACTCAGGGACATGTGCTCACCGTAGAGCGCATGAGAACCTCAACATCTCTGGCATAACTTGTGACCTGCTTGATCTCAAAATAAAACTATTAGTAATCATTTGGGGTGGTGATATCACCCCCGAATCACATATATATAATACAAAAAAAGAAAGCAAGCATATGTACAAATGGAAATACAAACTACTCTAGCATGAAATGAAAATGGTATATACAATGAATGCAAATTCCTACCTCCTTACCTCTACTTACATGTTGACTGAAGTCTGGGTGAAATCAAATAACCAGTGAAACCACCCTAGAAATGTCTCACAATACCTGCCTCTATGCTTCATCATAAACAAAAACAGTGACAAGTTAAGCACAAAAATAACATGAGTCAGAGAAAGTACTTTATCATCGAAAATCATTAAGTCTATCTCATGGATGCGGGAGGGAGGGACAAAATCATGCCAATTCATACTCACAGGAGAGTGCTCAATCCATCTAAGGGATCGTGAAAAGTAAGAGGTCCAATAGACCGACTCAAAGAGTTTGAAGGCTAGCTACCTTGGAAGTCTTCACAATCTAAGGTTTGTGAAGGAAATAGCAAAATCCTAGAGGGTGAATAAGAAGTTCTTAAGGGGAGGTTGAAAGAATGAGATGACATACTCCTTCTTGAGGTATTCAACCTGGCCTTGAACTTCAGAGTTTTCCTTATAGGACACTTAATACAAAAGACATACTTTTTAGCTACACCTTTAATGACACAACAAGGTAAAGTAATCGAAGGTGGTTGGAGAACGTTGTCACAAGGATCCTTCTTTGGGAAAACAATGTCATTACTCCTATCAAGATCTAAGCATAGCGGCGGTTGATAATCTTCTTCATGGAATAAATCCAAGTGCTCAGAAGAGTACTCGTCAAAATCCTCAAGGTATGACCAAAAATCATCAGGAGAATATGGGACTAGGTCAACCTTGGGTGTTTGGAAAGTATCGGTAATTATATCATCTCCTTGTTGCCACTAGTCGAAATTAAGAGTAACATGTTGTGATAGTTGTTGTGCCTCTTTCGTCACCTTAGTGCTTACAAGCTTAGTTGGGTTTGCTAAGCAGGACAACTGTAAGGAAAAGGGTTAGAGAAATAAATATAAAAGAACAACTAAGAAATAAAATAACAACTAAACTAGTGAGCATAGAGACATAAGAACAAAAGAAACAATAAGACTCATGTCACCAATGGTAAGGTTTATATCAGTTAAAGAAAACACCAAGAAGAAAGAGGATTACGAGTCCCTTCTTCCTCCAAGGGAGGGCTCTTGGACCCCCACAAATAAGCTCTTCTTACAACTTTGAATGAAAAAGGTGAAAGAATTCCAAGCTAATCCACTCAAGGGGTGAGATGGATTGCCCAATGTAATAGTGCTAGTATACTCTTGATGAGAATAGAGGATTTCTCAAGACAATAGTAGCAGCATAACTTTGCTATTGAATTCCTTAAAAATGAAGTGCACCCATGGCCTTGTTTTATAGCACCTCTTTGAGGTATTGTGCAACTAGCTTCTAGTGTGAAAAGAGGCTAATTAGGGCATTTTTAGGTCTTTGACCAGCCACCCAGTCGGATCCAGTCCAAATTTGAGTGTCAAATCAACTTGGAAGCTGAACCAGAAGTGGGTGGGAGGCCAACCAGTCTCATAAATGCACCATTCTCAGATGTGCGCGGCTTTTAGCGACCACAGTCGCACGTGCGCTTTTCTTGCGTTTCTATTTTGTGCATGTGCGCGCGGGCCCTGTGTAGTCATAGCGCACTTTAATTTTATCAATGGTTATATAGTTTTTGACCCTTTTTGGAAATTATTTTGTGGTAATTTTGGTCCATGGGTGACCTCATAACTGTTTGATGATGTTGGATTCTTGTAACCATTTGCGGACGAAATTTCAATGACAACAGATGCCCCCTGATAGATGAGGTTAGGAGCATATGTATAGCCAAAATTCATCGATGTTTCTTCTACTGAGAGTGTTGTTGTAAGAGAGAGCGATAGTGGGATTGTCAAGAGTTACCCATTGGAGGGAGAAGGGAACCTGTAGAACCCAACCTTTGATAAGGTGTGTAAAAATAAATTGTGTACAAACGAGGCGGGCAAGCCCCATGCTCGTGTCATGTAACTAAAAAAGGAATGGTGTGTTGATGTAGACAACTGCAGCGCCCTTGGGGGCGGTCGTGATAAAGGCATAAGAAAATTCTACGAAGGAACATGCTTTGAACAACAGGCAGTGACATCTGTAAGAAATATCACGGATTATGTAGGCATTGATAGCCCAACCAAGTTCAGAGGTCTTCGACAAATATAAGAAATAATTGCAATAGTCGCAAAGTAAGACCCACCGTAACATGAGAAAGTGTTGAAGTCGAATGTTACAGGGGTCAACGACAGCAGGGAGCAATTGTGGCTCTCCCTGTGCCATTCGAGACCTCTCATTGGAAAGGTACTAAGAGTCAAGATACTGTCGCCCTGCTGGAAACTGTGCTGATGTCGACAAAAAAGGGGGACGTGACTCCAAGAAGCAAAGGGCTTCGTGAAATCTAATAGGTGAGGTTAGGAACTGGAGGAGGTACATGGACGAAGTTAAGATGTAGGAAGACTCAAGACGACCCTTGATTGGGGGTATATGTGAAGTATAAGTGGCTGCAACCGTTCAACTAGGTCGAGTGTCATGGGGACAACAAGACGTTGGATAAGGTTTTCCAGAGGCGGGACAAAGTGAACAAACTCAGAGGGCAGAGGTGAGTGGCCTATGCGATACTCAGAGTATATGGATGATGTCAACAGGGGTAGATGATAAGGAGTGCCCCAACCAAGGGCGACATGGGTTGCGTTTTCCAAAAAGGGGAAGAAGGTCGTCAAAGGTGATGACAAAAGGATATGTAAATGCTGGAAACAAAGGATTTTTACAATGTACAAAATAAAGAATAATTTGGGATGAGTGTACAAATATAGAAATGGATTCCCCAATGCAATATGGTTGGGCCGGTTAGGGCACAATTTGCTCGGAGAATTGGTGGAGGGTTAGGGCCCCATGGGTGGGTTTCTGTATGAGGTAGATGAAATGGAGGAAAATTTGCAGATGGGCAAACTGATTGTGGATGAAATGGAGGGTTCATGATACTGCGGAGGTGCAGTCAAAAGAGATCCTTGAAGAGATAATCTGGGAGTCCAATGGGAAAGCTAGCAAAATGAGGAGAAGGAGTATGTGGTTAATTCACGACATGATGTAAGACTATCGGGACTCCCATCCTTGAAGGGTCAAAAAAACAACATGAGTGTCAAAGTGCAAAAGGGTGCAATGAATGGGACAACTCATGTGGGGGAGAGTGCTACTGGGTGACAGTACCTAAGATGCAATGGAGGTGTTGGTACTGCAGAGCCAAAGATGGGGATCCTAGAGGCAAAGGTCAGAGGGTGTGACTAGAGATGCAACTGAGATTCAGAGGGAATGATTACATGCCAGTGCTGATTATATACCTAAAGGGGTTGTGTTGATGTATGATGCCCAAGTACCTGCACACATGAAAACCAAATACCCAACGTGAACAATATCTGAAGAGAATCGAACATACAAGCATTTATTTGATATTTTTGAACATGAACATGCGTACTTGGACGGGGTATGAAAAAATGGTGCCTCGGGGGCTAAGGATAAAAATTGGCCCGGGGATGGTCTTGATGTAGATGACGGGATGTTGATCCCGTGGCTGAAGACGAATCGAAAAATGGACACCCGGAGCTCCCGGAATGGTGATTGGAAGTTTGGCGGAAAGGCCTATATATAGTTGTAGGGCCCACATTGCCACCTCATTTGTACTTGCTGCCAGAGTGACTAAACGAGAGGTATTCAGAAGAGATTTGGAGATTCTGGGAGAATGAGGCAGTCGATCCAGGACCAGCGAGCTTCAGTTTAGTAGTCTTATCGTCCTGCATGGAAGTAGATTTTCAATTTTTGGGCAGGGTCTGTACGGAGGGTCGTACAGGGGGTTTTATGGGTGTGGGCCCCCCAGTGCATGGGCGATTTGGAAATATGCGCGCACGGGTGCGTGCCTGTTATCGAGATAGCTGCGCATGGGTGCGCCTGTAGGGGGGACAAAGGCACGCATGATATGCACGCCTATTTTCTACACAACCGCGCATGGGTGCGCCCGTAGGGGGGGCAAAGGCGCGCATGATATGCACGCCTATTTGCTACACAGTCATGCTTGGGTGCACGACTGTGTAGTGGACAGGCGCACTGTGATGTGCGCCTGTGTTCATGACAAGGGCACATGGAGGCGCCCCTGTAGGGTGGGCAGGCGCACTGTGATGTGCGCCTGTGTTCGTGACAAGGGCACATGGAGGCGCCCCTGTAGGGTGGGCAGGCGCGCATGCATGCGCACCTGTGGGATGGACAGGCGTGCATGTGAGGTGAACAGGCGCGCATATGTGCACACTTGTGGGTTAATTAGTCGCGCCTTGGGGGAAAGTCTGACCGGTGAAAAACTTATCTTTTTTAATGTTTTTTATGGTCAATATGGCTGACCTAGGACTCTATTATGTGGTTGCAGTAGATCATTTTGCACGATGCCGGTTGGTTGGCGAGAGCGAGATTGGTCCCAGCTGAGGAATGTCGTGGCGATTGAGGAGCCGGGGGTTCATGCCACTTTGGAAGCTTGTGGGCTGCTAAAATTCTTCGATAGTCCCTTGATACAGGCGCAGGAGTATCTCCTGCAGTTTCTGATCCAGAGGTGGAGTCCGGACCTGCATTGTTTTATGGTGCGGGGAGAGCAGATCGCCTTCACTGCGATGGAGGACATATACTTTCTGACTGGACTCCCGATTCAGGGAACACCCCTACAGGTGGAGCTGGTGTTACCTACGGATGTGTCGTTAGCGACCTTGGGCCGGAGGTACTGCTCTAGGGAGAACTACATGTTGGGCTCCGTCGTGAGCATTGGGGCGATGGATGCTCTAGTGCATCGCTGTATAGCACCGATGATTTGGAGGGTGTATGGGTCCCTTCCGACTCAGTGGATCAGTGGTGGTCAGTTGAGGGTTATGGGGAGGGCACTGGCCAGGGAGCTCTTTGCCTGGGGGTTGACGCTACATGCCAGGATGGTAGGGCAGCTGGACAGATGTCGGTCTACTGACTTAGGGGACTTTGCCTTTGGGTCCATCTTGGTGGCCTGGTTGTTGGAGAGGGTGCCTATGTTGCGCCCTAGGATTTGATTGGGCGCTCCTGCTGCGCGAGAGCCACGACTGAGGTGGTGGTCGATGATTTTGGTTTGCCACGGTGGTGGAAAGGGCGGACATTTTTTCATGGCTAAGGTGGCACAGGTGTGGCGACAGATGTCGCAGGTTATACTGCAGTATCAATACATTGGTGTTGACTTTCGGGGTGATCCGAACATGGTGTTACCTCTAGGTTAGGTGCTTGATCATCGAGGTATGTTTATGAGTTTTATATGTTGATTTTTAAGATGGCATGACATGTGTATTTTGTATAGATGCTGATACTACCATTTGGTTGTTTGTATGTGCATATGTGGGACTTCGCGGGCACGAGGTTGAGCTGACGAGAGCACCGGCTCGCCAGGAGCCGGGGAGGCCACCGCAGGGAGGGCCGCGGGCAGGAGAGAGACGTCGGCGTGAGGACGCCAAGGTGAGACCAGCTGATGATGAGAGAGCAACGAGGAGACGTCGTTTTGATGACCCAGGTGTCAAGCCATTGCATGCTCCTCCGACGGAGGCCGGGGGAGATTTTGAGGATATTCGCCGCCACCTGGAGGCGGTGCTACAGGGCATGTCTAAGGGCATGTGGCCATGCATCTAGGATGAGGGCACCCTGGAGCAGTGTGTGGGGGTTCCGCCGACATGGCGAGCTGTGGTGCGGCGAGCAGCAGTAGCAGGTGTCGTGATGACCGGACGGTTACCTCCTGGTCCAGAGGGACCAGTAGTGGATGGGGGACCACCGCCTGAGGGAGGGGCAGGAGGTGGTGCTCTAGAGGCACCTTGAGTGTCGCTTTATGTATTTTTGTATTTTGTATATAGGCTGGTGAGCCCGGTTTGGTGTAGTGGCACCAGTTTTGTATCGAGGTGCTTCACTGGCCTGCGGATGTTTGTATATTTGTACGTACACATTTTGATGGCACTGTGGACCGATTTATATATATATGAGTATACATTTTGGGGTCTATGTGATGTTTACATGTGTTTTTTAATGTGTTGCTGATGTCTAATCTATATATGTTGTGACAGGTTCTTGATGGTTTATGTGTGTGTAGAGGTATCTTGATGTGATATATGCCAGTCTAACACAATGTTAGCTAAATTATATGTAATTTGATTCAATTGTCTTTGAATATGTGTAAATGTAACAAAATCAAAATGTCGAGATAAAAGTCTAACTTGCAGGTATTTGCGAAAGAGGCAATGATCGCGGACGCGGTACACATTGTTGAGTTGGAGGACGACTAGTTGAGAGTCGAGAAAGACGCTAAGGTGACGAATACGATGATGCTGGGCATCGGCAAGGAGGCCAATGACGACAGTGTATTCATCTTGGTTGTTGGTTGTTGAACCCAAACATATGCTGCTAGAGTGGAGCATTTCATGCGAGGGGGTATAGAGGGCCCAAGTTGCCGAAGCGAGATTTTGTGTCCAATGGCTGGCGTCGTCGGCGTAACCGATGTGGTAGGCCGGTGGAGGAAGCATCTGTCAATAGCACAAATGATAGTTTAGACGTGAGGGATGGAAAAAAGATTAAAAACACTATAAAATAAATAACCTAAATTAGTATGGCTACGCTTAGGCGTAAAATTTCTTTAATTATAACCCATTGACAGGTTCTTTGAGAGAGAGGCCTTCGGGAGAGGCCAGGATGTATGCACCTTTGGTGAGGCAATGTTGGATAATGTAGGGGCCATGCCATACTGACTTGAATTTTCCATGACCAAGGGTATCGTGAGCGATATCGTAAGCAAGGACGAGGTCGCCTTCATGAAATGAGCGAAGTTTGACATGGCAATCAAAGGTGGCCTTTGACCATTTTTTGGTTGCCTCATTGTTCTATAATGAAGATTGACGATCTTCATCCAGGGACTCTAAGTTCAACAAGCGCTGCTCCATTGGAGCAGTGTCGAGTAATAGCTTAATTGCGGTGCGTAAGGTGGGAACTTCGCACTCGATGAGAAGAGTGGCCTCAACCCCATGGACTAGATGAAATGGTGTGAAACCAGTGGCCATTTTCACGGCCGTACGGTAAGCCCATAGCGTGAAAAATAACAAATGATGCCAATTGGTCTTATGTTTATTAACCGTGCGCTGTAACATGGTCTTGAGGACCTTGTTAACTACTTCGACCTGTCCGTTAGACTGAGGGTAATATGGTGAGGCAAACTCATGGGAGAATCCTAACCGAGATGAGAGTTCGATGAAAATCTCATTCTCAAAGTGTTTCCCGATATCGAAAACTAGTTGGAGTGGTACTCCAAAGCAGGATATGACGTGATTAAAGAAAAAAAGCGCTACAGTGTCAGCGGTGTTGTTGAAGGTGGGCATAGCTTCAGCCCATTTGGTGAAGTAATCAACTGCGACAACAATATATTTGTTTCCATTGCTGGAAGGGGGATTACAAGTCATGAAGTCGATGCCCCGTTTACAAAAGGGGCCGACAATTATGTCTGGGTGAAGAAGATTAGGTGGTGCTCCTGCTTTGTTGGCTTAAAGCTGACATTTATCACATCGCTTCATGGCGTGAATGCAATCGTGAAACAATGTAGGCCAAAAATAACGTGCTAGGATGATTTTCTGAGCAGTGGACATTCCCGAAAGATGGCCCCCACATGCGCCGCTATGGTAGTCGTTCAAGACTCAATCAGCCTCGTCAATAGTCAAGCATCGACGAAGTATGGTGTCAACCCCTCGCCGATATAAGATATCTATGATAAGGAGATAACGGGGGGCCTGGTGGCAAATACGACGGTGATCGTCTCATGAGAGGTGGTTACCGAACTTTTGGGTTCGAAGGTAGACGAGGAGGTCATCGTACCACGGATCAACCGAAGTAATGTAAAAGAGATGTTCGTCAGGGAAGTCGGTATTGACGGGGGCACTAGTAGTATCAGAGGAGAAGGCCGTGACAAGCTTGGCGAGGACGAGAGCTTTCTTGCTCTTGGGTGTTGAAAATTCAAGATCGTACTCCTGAAGGATAACGATCCATCGAGCAAATTTGCCATTAATTTGACGACAGCTGAGCAAGTATTGCATAGGGTTGGAATCTGCGACGACCTTAGTCGTGCGAAGCAAAATGTAATGACGCAGTCTCTAGACTGCGAGGACGACTGCAAGGGTTAGTTTCTCTTCGTGTTTATACTTCAAGGGTGGCCCTGAGAGGTTTTTACTAACGTAGTAAATGACATGCTCATGATCATCATCGTCAATTTGAACGAGAACTCCTGCTACAGAGACAGCTGATGCTGATATGTAGAGGACATAGTCGCGATTATAGTCGGGTGAACTAATTAAAGGGGCGTTAGACAAGGTCGTTTTAAGATCGTCAAATGCTTTTTGGGCATGTTCATCCCAGTGAAATGGGATGTCGTGGCGTAGTAAGAGAAGAAAAGCCTATGCTTGAGTGGCGTAATCTGGGACAAATCGTCGTAGAAAGTTAGCTTTTCCTTGTAGGCTCTGGAGTCGACGTAAATTCTGGGGAGGTGGAATTTCTATGATGGCTTGGACTTTAAGGGTGTCTACGGTAATACCGCTTTGGGAAACAATGAATCCGAGGAGGCACCCCACAGTGACACAGAACACGCACTTGAGGGGGTTCAAGCGGATGTTGTACTGACGACACCGTTGGAAGATGATCCATAAATCATCAAGATGTTGGGTGCATTTCTTGGATTGAGATGTGAGGTTGTCCAAGTATGCAAGGATGATATGAGACAAATCATGAAAAATGTATGTCATAGCCCGTTGGAAAGTGGCACCAACATTCTTTAAGCCAAAAGGCATGACAGGATATGCAAAAGTACCCCAAGGGGTAGTGAATGCGATTTTGTATTGATCGACTGGGTGGATTTGGATTTGATTATAACCAGAGAAACCATCCATGAAGGATAGAGCCTCGTGGCCTGCGCAGTCATCAATAATTTGATCGATGAAAGGCGTTGGAAAGTTGTCATTGGGACATGATTGAGATCGCGAAAGTCCATGCAGATGTGGATAGTGCCCTGTTTTTTGTTAATGGGTACAGGATTGGAAACCGATGATGTATAGGCGATGGGGTAGATGAACCTAGTTGCACGTAATTTGTCAATCTCGGCTTTGATGGTCGCTACTTTCGATGGGTGTAGCGGTCATTGTTTTTTACGAACTGGTGTAATGTCTGGCTAGGTTTCGATGTGATGTTCGACGATAGAGGGATCAAGGCCAGGCATTTCTGTGTATGATCAGGCAAAAATATCCCTATATTCTTGGAAGAGGGATTTGTAGGCAGTGATATCTTGAAGAGTGCATGCGACGCCAATGGTGATTTCTTTGATGACTCCATATTTAATGGAAATATTGATTTTGATGGTCAGGGAAATGTTGGCCATGTTGCCTTTTTCAAAAGCATAAGGGGTAGGAATGGGGTTGTTGAACCAGTTGATATGCCCTGATGGGATAAAATCCTTGGTTTCGACCGTGTATATGGGGTGTTGGTTAGGAGGCGTGGAGGCTTCCTGTGGAAAGAAGAGTGCTCTGTGGTGTAGCGCATCCCATGGGTAGTCAGGGGTGTTTAACTCTTTGAGTATGTCCTCATCATAGTGGAATTGGCGGGAATACAAAGGATCTAAAAGAGTGATATCGGTGATTGTCTCCGTGTGGCTGTCCCCTGGTGATGAAGAAGCAGGGGGAACGACGCAATGAGATTGTGATGGGTCACTCGACATAAACCAAATATCAAAGTAATAAGGAGTAGCAGTGGTAGTTGGGTGTAAAATTTCTGTAGGGAAATGAATGGGAGAATTAGGGGGATTTGGGGGTGAATCCTCAGATAAGTCATCCAAGAACCATGGAGGAGTCGGGAGTGCCTCGGGTTCAAGAGAAATGGTACGAAGAATCTCTAGTGATGAGGTAAGGTCGACCATTGATTCTACAGGGGTTTGAATCAGGGTCAATTGGCGTTGCTTGTATTCAATGATCATAGGACATTGGTATGTAAAATGATCTAAGGATTCACATAGAGAGCAAGGGCATCTCATACATTCATTGAATGAAGTTGTGACATAATGGGTGTCAGTGATTTTTGGGAGGGATGATGTAGCTAGGTTGGGTTCGTTCTGGAAGCATTGGCACAATGCGGCTAATGTCTATCAAAAGCGCAGTAGTATTGGGCAATGGTGTGTATAGTGGCCATATTCTAAACATATAGCGCAAGCAAATTTGGTTCGCAGCCCTTTGCTACTTGAGTGAGGGGCGGTAGCGACAGTACTTGCTACAATGGCAAGCATTGATGGTGTTGGCTTGAGTGGAATCAGGTTCCGTAACTCGAGTAGAGATGGCCAGTTGTTGGTTTGGTGTCCATCTTTCTCACATAGCGCTCAAGGAGGTTGGACGTGTGGGGGAAGTGGGGTTGTGGGCTCCTTCTTCTTTCGCTTGCCCCCAGCTGTGGCAGGGAGGGTAGTTAGTGGGGGAGTAGAGGGTATGGTGGGAGTGAGTACGGGAATCATCATTGGGATTCCTTCCGTTTGGGGGGGAAGGAATGGTTGAGGGACCATCTCTGGTGGATATAAATACCAAACTGGAATTGCTAACACCATATTAGGGAGGGTAAGCATTGCAGCTACTTGGAAAGCTTGTACGCCTGGTGGAGGGTAAAAGAAGAGGATTTGAGTAATGGCTTGGGGAACTATCTCCCAAACTGGGATATGGCCTTGGGGAGAGGTGAAATCGTGGACTGGTGGAGTCAACAAGTTTGCAGGAGGCTCGTGAGAGGGGAGCTCTGCGACTAGTGTGACGTCAGATATGATAGAAGCCTCCCTAGGAGGAAGGGTATCCTCTATGTCAGTTCCGTTGGATGATACGACGCATACTTGATTGGAAGGATGAAGGAGCGGTGGTGCACCATGGTAAGTTCTTAACAATGATGGGTCTTTGAAAATTTCGGGACCCATTTCGATGAGTGGGTATGCATCATGACTCGTGTGTATGAGAGGGAGAATGTTATCGATGTTGGAAGAAGGGTTAGGCTCGTAATGTGAGACTTGGTCAATGGTAATGATCTTCCCATTATGGGGGAACATCATCGTTCAAAAGACGGAAGAGGCAACTGCCTTCATAGAATATATGTAGCTACGACCAAACAGGATATTATAATCGAGTGGGGCATCGATAACTTCAATGTTGATGAGAATGGTCTTGCCCCCGAGTTCTACAGGGACATTTTGGAAGAGCCCTTGAGGAGACGATGGTCATCCGTCATAAGCTCTTAAGGTATTGGCAGATGGTATGAGTTCTGGGGAACCAAGTTTATGCCATACATATTTGGACATAATGCATGTGGATGCACCTGTTACACATCAAAATTACTCACTTTGATAGTGTCGCAAGTGTCGTCATTACAAAGGTTGCAAGTGTCGCATTTTGCTCACAAGGTCGCAAGTGTTGTATGTTGCTCACAAGTGTCGCAAGAAAGCATGTTGCCATGATGCC
>JASDQU010103396.1:215503-231108 GCA_032191745.1 Picea mariana | reverse complement strand
TCGGCGTGGTGACCAGTTGTTGGTAGTGTCATACCGCTACATCCCCGTGGGCCTAATAGGCTAGCTCGTGATGAGACCCCCTTATCCTCCAACTAGGTCTTGATTTATTATTTTTATATGGGTCCCTTTGTTTCATGCTAAGAAGCCTTTTATTTCTTTCTCGGGGATCCCGGGGTGAAGCATCTCAAGGTTTCATTCTTTGGGCTTTTATCTTTTTCCAACTACTTTTACCCTCTAGGCCTTTAGCCCCTTTTTCCCACAAGGTAAGGTACAACCCTTAGATATTTGGCCAAACCAATGCCTACACTAGTGTAATGGGATGGATGAGTGAGAAAAAGATGAAAAGTGATAAGTATGGTGGGAATGGACGATGACCTTTTATGAATCCCCCCAGTGGAAAATCAAACCCTATGGGAACCAGCTTACTAAGGAATAATGTCATTCCCCCAAGGTGTGGCCAAGCGGAAAGGCATAAGGTCCAAGCACATGTTAGAAGCAAAAAGAATCAAATGCACATATTCAAAAGTTTTGAGAATCATAGTGACACATACCATGATACCCAGACTCATTACCTCATGGAGCAAGATCCATTTTTGCTGGAGGACCAGGCCGATGTGATGGATGTTGTTGTTGTTGAAAAAGTGGAGGCACTGAAGAAAAAAAAAGGATGGGCCCTCCAGGGCCATGCTCAAGTCGATTTGGCTCTCGGTACTCCATGTCTAGGACCTGTGGGCCTCGAGACATAATCTTCTTAGTTATCCCTAGGCTAGGGGATAATATTTGGCTCCAACTCGGGGACATGTGCTCACCATAGAGCACATGAGAACCTCAACATCTCTGGCATAACTTGTGACCTGCTTGATGTCAAAATAAAACTATTAGTAATCATTTGGGGTGGTGATATCACCCCTGAATCACATATATATATAATACAAAAAATGAAAGCAAGCATATGTACAAATGGAAATACAAACTACTCTAGCATGAAATGCAAATGGTATATACAATGAATGCAAATGCCTACCTCCTTACCTCTGCTTACATGTTGACTGAAGGCTGGGTGAAATCAAATAACCAGTGAAACCACCCTAGAAATGTCTCACAATACCTGCCTCTATGCTTCATCATAAACAAAAACAATGACAAGTTAAGCACAAAAATAACATGAGTTAGAGAAAGTACTATATCATCAAAAATCATAAAGTCTATCTCATGGAGGCAGAAGGGAGGGACAAAATCATGCCAATTCATACTCACAGGAGAGTGCTCAATCCATCTAAGAAAGGGATCGTGAAAAATAAGAGGTCTAATAGACCGACTCAAAGAGTTTGAAGGTTAGCTACCTTGGAAGTCTTCACAATCTAAGGTTTGTGAAGGAAATAACAAAATCCTAGAGGGTGACTAAGAAGTTCTTAAGGGGAGGTTGAAAGAATGAGACGACATACTCCTTCTTGAGGTATTCAACCTGGCCTTGAACTTCAGGGTTTTCCTTATAGGACACTTAATACAAAAGACATACTTCTCAGCTACACCTTTAATGACACAACAAGGTAAAGTAATCGAAGGTGGTTGGAGAACGTTGTCACAAGGATCCTTATTTGGGAAAACGATGTCATTACTCCTATCAAGATCTAAGCATAGCGGTGGTTGATAATCTTCTTCATGGAATAAATCCAAGTGCTCATAAGATTACTCGTCAAAATCCTTAAGTTATGACCAAAAATCATCAGGAGAATATGGGACTAGGTCAACCCTGGGTGTTTGGAAAGTATCGGTAATTATATCATCTCCTTGTTTCTACTAGTCGAAATTAAGAGTAACATGTTGTGATAGTTGTTGTGCCTCTTTCAACACCTTAGTGAGCAAAACAGAGGTGCTTACAAGCTTAGTTGGGTTTGCTAAGCAGGACAGCTGTAAGGAAAAGGGTTAGAGAAAGAAATATAAAAGAACAACTAAGAATTAAACTAAGAAATAAAATAACAACTAAACTAGTGAGCATAGGGACATAAGAACAAAAGAAACAATAAGACTCATGTGACCAATGGTAAGGTTTATATCAGTGAAAGAAAACACCAAGAAGAAAGAGGACCATGAGTCCCTTCTTCCTCCAAGGGAGAGCTCTTGGACCCCAACAAATAAGCTCTTCTTACAACTTTGAATGAAAATGGTGAAAGAATTCCAAGCTAATTCACTCAAGGGGTGAGATGGATTGCCCAATGTAATAGTGCTAGTATACTCTTGATGAGAATAGAGGATTTCTCAAGAGAATAGTAGCAGCATAATTTTGCTATTGAATTCCTTAAAAATGAAGTGCACCCATGGCCTTGTTTTATAGCACCTCTTTGAGGTATTGTGCAACCAGCTTGTAGTGTGAAAAGAGGCTAATTAGGCCATTTTTAGGTCTTTGACCAGCCACCCAGTCAGATCCAGTCGAGATTTGAGGGTCAAATCAACTTGGAAGCTGAACCAGAAGTGGGTGGGAGGCTGACCAATCTCATAAATGCACCGTTCTCAGATGTGCGCAGCTTTTAGCGACCACAGTCACACATCGGGCGCATGTGCGCTTTTCCTGCGTTTCTGTTTTGCGCATGTGCATGCGCGCCCTGTGCAATCATAGCGCACTTTAATTTTATCAATAGTTGTATAGTTTTTGACCCTTTTTGGAAATGCTTTTGTGATAATTTTGGTCCATGGGTGACCTCATAACTGTTTGATGATGCTGGATTCTTGTAACCATTTGCGAACAAAATTTCAGTGATAACAGATGCCCCCTGATGGATGAGGTTAGGAGCATACGTATAGCCGAAATTCATCAATGTTTCTTCTACTGAGAGTGTCGTTGTAAGAGAGAGCGATAGTGGGATTGTCAAGAGTTACCCGTTGGAGAGAGAAGGGAACCTGTAGAACCCAACCTTCCATAAGGTGTGTAAAAATAAACTGTGTACAAACGAGGCGGGCATGCCCCATGCTCGTGTCATGTAACTCAAAAAGGAATGGTGTGTTGATGTAGACAACTGCAACGCCCTCGGGGGCGGTCGTGATAACGCCAGAAGACAATTTTGCGAAGGAACATACTCTGAATAGTAGGCAGTGACATTTGTAAGAAATATCACAGATTCTGTAGGGATTGATAGCCCAACCAAGTTCAGAGGTCTCTGGCATATATAAGAAATAACTGCAATAGTCGCAAAGTAAGACCCATCGTAACTTGAGAAAGTGTTGAAGTTGAATGTTACGGGGGTCAACGATAGCAGGGAGCAATTGTGGTTCTCCTTCTGCCATCCGAGACCTCTCATTGGAAAGGTAATGAGAGTCAAGATACTTTCGCCCTTCTGGAAATTGTGCTGATGTCGACAAAAAAGGGGGACGCGACTCCAAGAAGCAAAGGGCTTCGTGAAATCTACTAGGTGAGGTTAGGAACTGGAGGAGGCACATGGACAAAGTCAAGATGTAGGAAGACTCAAGACGACCCTTGGTTGGGGGTATATGTGAAGTATAAGTGGTTGCAAGCGTTCAACTAGGTCGAGTGTCATGGGGACAACAAGACGTTGGATAAGGTGTGCCAGAGGCAGGACAAAGTGAACAAACTCAGAGGGCAGAGGTAAGTGGCCTGTGGGATACTCGGAGTATATGGACGATGTCAACAGGTGTAGATGATAAGGAGTGCCCCAACCAAGGGTGACATGGGTTGCGTTTGCCAAAAAGGGGAAGAAGGTTGTCAAAGGTGACGACAAAAGGATATGTAAATATTGGAAATAAAGGATTTTTACAATGTACAAAATAAAGAATAATTTGGGATGAGTGTACAAATATAGAAATGGGTGCCCTAATGCAATATGGTTGGGCCGGTTAGGGTGCAATTTGCTCGGAGAATTGGTGGAGGGTGAGGGCCCCATGGGTGGGTTTATGTATGAGGTAGATGAAATGGAGGAAAATTTGCAGATGGACAAACTGATTGTGGATGAAATGGAGGGTTCATGATACTACGGAGGTGCAGTCAAAAGAGATCCTTGAAGAGATAATCTGGGAGTCCAGTGGGAAAGCTAGCAAAATGAGTAGAAGGAGTATGTGGTTGATTCGCAACATGATGTAAGACTATCGGGACTCCCATCCCTAAAGGGTTGAAAAAACAACATGAGTGTCAAAGTGCAAAAGGGTACGATGAATGGGACAACTCACGTGGGGGAGAGTGCTACCGGGTGATAGTACCTAAGATGCAATGGAGGTGTTGGTACTGCAGAGCTGGAGATGGGGATCCTAGAGGCAAATGTCAGAGGGTGTGACTGGAGATGCAACTGAGATTCAGAGGGAATGATTACATGCTAGTGTTGATTATATACCTGAAGGGGTTGTGTTGATGTATGATGCCCAAGTACTTGCACACATGAAAACCAAATACCCAACGTGAACAATATCTAAAGAGAATTGAACATACAAGCATTTATTTGATATTTTTTAACATGAGCATGCGTACCTAGACGAGGTATGAAAAAATGGCGCCTTGGGGGCTAAGGATAAAAACTGGCCCGGGGATGGTCTTGATGTAGATGACGGGATGTTGATCCCGTGGCTGAAGACGGATCGAAAAATGGACACCCGGAGCTCCTGGAATGGTGATTGGAAGTTTGGCGGAAAGACTAATATATAGTTGTAGGGCCCACATTGCCACCTCATTTGTACTTGCTGCCAGAGTGACTGGACGAGAGGTATTCAGAGGAGATTTGGAGATTCCAGGAGAACGAGGCAGCTGATCCAGGACTAGCGAGCTTTAGGTTAGTAGTCTTATCGTCCTGCATGGAAGTAGATTTTCAATTTCTGGGTAGGATCTGTACGGAGGGTCGTACAGGGGTTTTTGTGGGTGTGGGCCCCCCAGTGCGCGGGTGATCCGAAAATATGCGCGCATGGGTGCGCGCCTGTTATCCGGATAGGCGCACATGGGTGCACCCATAATGGGGACAAAGGCGCGCATGATATGCGTGCATGTTTGCTACACAGCCACGCATGGGTGAGCCCGTAGGGGGGACAAAGGCACGCATGATATGCGCGTCTGTTTGCTACACAGCCACGCAGCTGTGTAGTGGACATGCGCGCTGTGATGCGCGCCTGTGTTTGTGATAAGGGCGCATGGAGGCACCTCTGTAGGGTGGGCAGGTGCACATGCATGCGCACCTGTGGGATGGATAGGCACGCCTGTGGGGTGAACAGGTGAGCATATGTGCGCGCCTGTGGGTTAATTAGCCGCGCCTTGGGGGAAAGACTGACGGGTGAAAAACTTATCTTTTTAATGTTTTTTATGGTTAATATGGTTGACCTAGGACTGTATTATGTGGTTGCAGGCGATCATTTTGCACGATGTCGGTTGGTTGGTGAGAGCGAGATTGGTCCCAGTTGAGGGATGTCATGGCGATTGAGGAGTTGGGGGTTCATGCCACTTTGGCAGCCTGTGGGCTGCTGAAGTTCTTCGAGTGCCCGTTGATACGGGCGTAGGAGTATCTCTTGCAGTTTCTTGTCCGGATGTGGAGTCCGGACCTGCATTGTTTTATGGTGCGGGGAGAGAAGATTGCCTTCACTACGGTGGAGGACATATACTTTCTGACTGGGCTCCCATTTCAGGGAACCCCCCTACCAGCGGACCTGTCGTTAGCGACCTTGGGTCGGAGGTACTGCTTGAGGGAGAACTACATGTCAGGCTCCGTTGTGAGCATTGGGGCGACGGATGCTCTAGTGCATCGCTGTATAGCAGTGATGATTGTGAGGGTGTATGGGTCCCTTGCGACTCAGCGGATCAGTGGTGGTCAGCTGAGGGTTATGGGGAGGGCACTGGCCGGGGAACACTTTGCCTGGGGGTTGACGCTGCATGCCAGGATGGTAGGGCAACTGGATAGATGTCGGTCTATCAACTCAGGGGACTTTGCTTTTGGGTCCATCTTGGTGGCCTGGTTGTTGGAGAGGGTGCCTATGTTGCGCCCTAAGATTTGATTGGGCGCTCCTAGTGCGCGAGAGCTGTGACTGAGGCGATGGTTGACAATTTTGGTTCTCCACGGTGGTGGAAAGGGCAGACATTTTTTCACTGTTAAGGCGACACAGGTGTGGCAGCAGATGTCGCAAGTTATACTGTAGTATCCATACGTTGGTGTTGACTTCCAGGGTGATCCGGACATGGTGTTACCTCCAGGTTAGGTGCTTGATCATTGAGGTATGTTTATGAGTTTGATATGTTGATTTTTGAGATAGCATGACATGTGTATTTTGTATAGATGTTGATATTATCGTTTGGTTGTTTGTATGTGCAGATGTGGGACCTCGCGGGCGCGAGGTTGAGATGACGAGAGCACTGGCTCGCCAGGAGTCGAGGAGACCACCGCAGAGAGGGTCGCGGGTAGGAGAGAGACGTCAGTGTGAGGACATCGAGGAAAGACCAGCTGATGACGAGAGAGTAGCGAGGAGACATCGTTTTGATGACCCAGGTGTCGGGCCATCGCATGCTCCTCCGGCGGAGGCCGGGGGATATTTTGAGGATATTCATCACCGCCTGGAGGCGGTGCTACAAGGCGTGCCTGAGGGCATCCTGGAGCAGTGTGTGGGCGTTCCTCCAATGTGGCAGGCCATGGTGCGGCGAGCAGCAGTAGCAGGTGTTGCGTTGACCGGACGGTTACCTCCTGGTCCAGAGGGACCAGTAGTGGGTGGGGGACCACCGCTTGAGGGAGTGGCAGGAGGTGGTGCTCTAGAGGCACCTTGAGTGTCGCTTTATGTATTTTTGTATTTTGTATATAGGCTGGTGAGCTCGGTTTGGTGTAGTGGCACCAGTTTTGTACCGAGGTGCTTCACTGGCCTGCAGATGTTTGTATATTTGTACGTAAACATTTTGATGGCATTGTGGACCGATTTATATATATATGAGTATACATTTTGGGCTCTATGTGATGTTTACATGTGTTTTTTAATGTGTTGATGATGTCTAATATATATATGCTGTGACAGGTTCTTGATGGTTTATGTGTGTGTAGAGGTATCTTGATGTGATATATGCCAATCTAACACAATGTTAGCTAAATTATTTGTAATTTGATTCAATTGTCTCTGAATATGTGTAAATGTAATGAAATCAAAATGTCGAGATAAAAGTCTAACTTGCAAGTATTTGCGAAAGAGTCAAGGATCGCGGACACGGTACACATTGTTGAGTTGTAGGACGACTAGTTGAGAGTCGAGAAAGACGCTAAGGTGACGAATACGATGATGCTGGGCATCGACGAAGAGGCCAATGACGGCAGTGTATTCGGCTTGGTTGTTGGTTGTTAAACCCAAACATATGCCACTAGAGTGGAGTATTTCATGTGAGGGGGTATAGAGGGCCCAAGTTGCCGAAGCGAGATTTTGTGTCCAACGGCTAGCGTTGTCGGCATAACCGATGTGGTATGCCGATGGAGGAAGCATCTGTCAATAGCAAAAATGATAGTTTAGACGTGAGGGATGGAAAAAAGATTAAAAACACTATAAAATAAATAACCTAAAGTAGTATGTCTAAGCTTAGGCGTAAAATTTCTTTAAGTATAACCCATTGACAGGTTCTTTGAGAGAGAGGCCTTCGGGAGAGGCCAGGATGTATGCGCCTTTTGTGAGGCAATGTTGAATAATGTAGGGGCCATGCCATAGTGACTCAAATTTTCCATGACCAAGGGTATCGTGAGCGATATCGTAAGCAAGGACGAGGTCGCCTTCGTGAAATGAGCAAAGGTTGACATGGTGATCAAAGGTGGCCTTTGACGATTTTTTGGCTGCCTCATTGTTCTATAATGAAGATCGACGATCTTCATCCAAGGACTTGAAGTTCAGCAAGCGCTGCTCCATTGGATCAGTGTCGAGTAATAGCTCAATTGCGGTGCGTAAGGTGGGAATTTCGCACTCGATGAGAAGAGTGGCCTCAACCCCATGGACTAGATGAAATGGTGTGAAACCAGTGGCTGTTTTCATGGCCGTACAGTAAGCCCATAGTGCGGAAAATAACATATGATGCCAATTGGTCTTATGTTTATTAACCGTGCGTTGTAACATGGTCCTAAGGACCTTGTTAACTGCTTTGACCTGTCCGTTAGACTGAGGGTAATATGGTGAGGCAAACTCATGGGAGAATCCTAACCGAGATGAGAGTTCGACGAAAATCTCATTCTCAAAGTGTTTCCCGTGATCGGAAACTAGTTGGAGTGGTACTCCAAAGCAGGATATGACGTGATTAAAGAAAAAACGCGCTATAGTGTTAGCGGTGTTGTTGAAGGTGGGCATAGCTTCAGCCCATTTGGTGAAGTAATCAACTGCGACAACAATGTATTTGTGTCCATTGCTGGAAGGGGGATTACAAGTCATGAAGTCGATGCCCCATTTACAAAAGGGGCCGACAATTATGACTGGGTGAAGAAGAGCAGGTGGTGCTCGTGCTTTGTTGGCGTAAAGCTGACATTTATCGCATCGCTTCATGGCATGAATGCAATCATGAAACAATGTAGGCCAAAAATAACCTGCTCGGATGATTTTCTGAGCAGTGGACATTCCCGAAAGATGGCCCCCACATGTGTCGCTGTGGCAGTCGTTCAAGACTCTATCGGCCTCGTCAATAGTCAAGCATCGACGAAGTATGGTGTCAACCCCTCATCAATATAGGATATCTCCGATAAGGAGATAGCGGGGGGACCTGGTGGCAAATACGATGGCAATCGTCTCGTGAGAGGTTGTTACCGAACTTTTGGGTTCAGAGCTAGACAAGGAGGTCGCCGTACCATGGATCATCCGAAGTAATGTAAAAGAGATGTTCGTCGGAGAAGTCGGTATTGACGGGGGCACTAGTAGTATTAGAGGGGAAGGCCGTGACAAGTTCGGCGAGGACGAGAGCTTTCTTTCTCTTGGGTGTTGAAAATCCAAGATTGTACTCCTGAAGGATAACGATCCATCGAGTAAATTTGCCATTAATTTGCCGACGACTGAGCAAGTATTGCATAGGGTTGGAATCTGCGACGACCTTAGTCGTGCGAAGCAAAATGTAATGACGCAGTCTCTGGACTGCGAGGATGACTGTAAGGGCTAGTTTCTCTTCGTGTTTATACTTCAAGGGTGGCCCTGAGAGGTTTTTACTAACGTATTAAATGACATGCTCATGATCATCATCACCGATTTGAACGAGAACTCCTGCTACTGAGACAACTGATGCTGATATGTAGAGGATATAGTCACGATTATAGTCGGGTGAACTAATTAAAGGGGCGTTAGACAACGCCATTTTAAGATCGTCAAATGCTTTTTGGGCATGTTCATCCCAGTGAAATGGGATGTCGTGGCGTAGTAAGCGAAGAAAACCGTGTGCTTGAGTGGCGTAGTTTGGGACAAATTGTCGTAGAAAGTTAGCTTTTCCTTGCAGGCTTTGGAGTCGACGTAAATTCTCGGGAGGTGGAATTTCTGTGATGGCTTGGAATTTAAGGGGGTCTACGGTAATACCACTTTGGGAAACGATGAATTCGAGGAGGCGCCCCGCAGTGATGCATAACATGCACTTGAGGGGGTTCAAGCGGATGTTGTACTGACGACACCGTTGGAAGATGATCCATAAATCATCAAGATGTTGGGTGCGTTTCTTGGATCGAGCTGTGAGGTCGTCCAAGTATGCAAGGATGATATGAGCCAGATCGNCATCCATGAAGGATAGAACCTCATCGCTTGCGCAGTCGTCGATAATTTGATCAATGAAAGGCATTGGAAAGTTGTCTTTGGGACATGATTGAGATTGTGAAAGTCCGTGCAGATGCAGATAGTGCCCTATTTTTTGTTAACGAGTACAGGGTTGGAAACCCATGAGGTATAGGCGATGGGGTAGATGAACCCAGCTGCGCGTAATTTGTCAATATCGGCTTTGATGGACGCTACTTTGGATGGGTGTAGCGGTCGTTGTTTTTTACGAACTGGTGTAATGTCAGGCCAGGTGTCAATGCGATGTTCGACGATAGAGGGATCAAGGCCAGGCATTTATGTGTATGACCAGGCAAAAATATCTCGATATTCTTGGAAGAGGGCTTTGTAGGCGGTGATTTCTTGAAGAGTACATGCGGTGCCAATGGTGATTTCTTCGATGACTCCATCTTTGATGGAAATATTGATTTTGATGGTCAGGGAAATGTTGGCCATGTTGCCTTCTTCAAAAGCATCAGGGGCAGGAATGGGGTTGTTGAACCAGTTGATATCCCCTGATGGGATAAAATCCTTGGTTTCGACCGCGTATATGGGGTGTTGGTTAGGAGGCGTGGAGGCTTCCTGTGGAAAGAAGAGTGCTCTGTGGTGTAGCACATCCCATGGGTAGTCAGGGGTGTTTAACTCTTCGAGTATGTCCTCGTCACAGTGGAATTGGCGAGAATACAAAGGATCTAAAAGAGTGATATTGGTGACTGTCGCTGTGTGGTTGTCCCCTAGTGATGAAGAAGCAGGGGGAACGATGCAATGAGATTGCGATGGTTCACTTGACATAAACCAAATATCGAAGTACTGAGGAGTACTAGTGGTAGTTGGGTGTAAAATTTTCGTAGGGAAATGAATGGGAGAATTAGGGGGATTTGGGGGTGAATCCTCGGATAAGTCATCCAAGAACCATGGAGGAGTTGGGAGTGCCTCGGGTTCAGGAGAAATGATATGAAGAATCTCTAGTGATGAGGTAAGGTCGACCATAGATTCTACAGGGGTTTAAATCAGGGTTAATTGGCGTTGCATGTATTCAATGATCATAGGACATTGGTATGTAAAATGATATAAGGATTCACATAGAGAGCAAGGGGATCTCATACGTTCATTGACAAAAGTTGTGACATAATGGATGTCAGTGATTTTTGGGAGGGATGATGTAGCTGGGTTGGGTTTGTTCTGAAAGCTTTGGCGCACTGCGGCTAATGTCTGCTGGAAGCGCGGTAGTGCTGGGCAATGGTGTGTATAGTGGCCATATTCTGAACATATAGCGCAAGCGAATTTGGTTCACAGCCCTTTGCTACTTGAGTGAGGGGTGGTAGCGACAGTACTTGCTACAGTGGCGAGCGTTGATGGTGTTGGATTGAGTGGAATCAGGTTCCGTAACTCGGGTAGCGATGGCCAGTTGTTGGTTTGGTGTGCATCTTTCTCACATAGCGTGCAAGGAGGTTGGACGTGTGGGGGAAGTGGGGTTGTGGGCTCCTTCTTTCGCCTACCCCCAGCTGTGGCAAGGAGGGTAGTGAGTGGGGGAGTAGAGGGTATGGTGGGAGTGAGTATGGAAATCACCATTGGGATTCCTTCCGTTTGGGGGGGAAGGGATGGTTAAGGGACCATCTCTGGTGGATGTAAATACCAAACTGGAATTGCTAACACCATATTAGGGAGGGTAAGCGTTGCGGCTACTTGGAAAGATTGTACGCCTAGTGGAGGGTAAAAGAAGGGGATTTGCGTAATGGCTTGGGGAACTGTCTCCCAAACTGGGATATGGCCTTGGGGAGAGGTGAAATCGTGGACTGGTGGAGTCGACAAGTTCGCAGGAGGCTCGTGAGGGGGGAGCTCTGCGACTAGTGGGACGTCAGATATGATAGAAGCCTCCCTAGGAGGAAGGGTATCCTCTATGTCAGTTCCGTTGGATGATATGACGCATACTTGATTGGAAGGATGAAGGAGCGGTGGTGCGCCATGGTAAGTTCCTAACAATGACGGGTCTTTGAAAATTCCGAGACCCATTTCGATGAGTGGGTATGCATCATGACTTATGTGTATAAGAGGGAGAATGTTATCGATGTTGGAAGAAGGGTTAGGCTCGTAATGTGAGACTTGGTCAATGGCAATGATCTTCCCATTATGGGGGAACATCATCGTTCGAAAGATGGAAGAGGCAACTGCCTTCATAGTGTATATGCAGCTACGACCGAACCAGATATTATAATCGAGTGGGGCATCGATAACTTCAATGTCGATGAGAATGGTCTTGCCCTCGAGTTCTACGAGGAAATTTTGGAAGAGCCCTTCAGGAGACAATGGTCATCCGTCATAAGCTCTTAAGGTAATGGCAGATGGTCTGAGTTCTGGGGAACCAAGTTTCTGCCATACATATTTGGACATAATACATGTGGATGTACCTTCATTGATGATGCACCGATGAACTGTAATGTGACAAATTTTTACTCGGATTTGAAAAGCGATTAGAGCAGGAAGGTGAGGTTCTTCGTTGTTGAGATCAAATGTGATGAGTTGAGTATCCACGGGGTCGACTGCCCCCAAGGTGGAAAGTAATGATTTCCGCTGAGTGGGGCAAGTTTGAAGGACTTCTAAGACTGACATGGCAGTCGGGGATTGTGCTAATTCATCGGCCAAACTGTAATTATGAGCCACCCTAGCCTGGGGGTTGTGGATATTCCTGCTCAATGGGATGCGAGGGATGCAAAGAGGTGTTTCGGTGTTAGGGCAGGGAATTACCAACAGGGGTCCCGTCGGTGCTGGGTTTGTTTCTAGAGGAATGGGAGGAGACTCAGCGGGTGCACGATATTGACGACTACGTGTTTGCAAAAGAATTTATTCCTCACTGGTGAGGAGGATTTTACGATCTACGGGATTGTTTGGATTGAGGTACTGTCCCAACTGAGGTGGGGTAGGCTGCGTGTCCTGTTGGGTGTTCATCACACCTTGGTGTGTAATGGGATTCTGCAGCACGACTGGGGGGGGTTGTTGCACGTATTGTTGTGGGGCTTGTTGAGGGGCAGGCGGTGCTGGAGGATGTGGTAGACTGCCTGAGTCTTTCAGCCATTTAAAATCAGCGATTTGGGGGCAATGATGAGTATAATGACCGAACTCACCACAAAGGGCACAAGGGAAGGTGGTTTTAATAGTATTGTTATTTCTCCCTTGACGCCTGTTGTTATTGCCCCCTTGGGGGTTCTGATTCCCTTGGTTCTGGTTGCCCCCAGTAGGTTGGTTCTGCTGGGGTTGATTCCCGCCTTGACCTGGGTTGTTATTGTTCCTGTTTCTTCCTTTCTTTTTGGCATTATTCGACGGGTGGGTCGGATTTTCTGTATTCAGCTGTTTGAAATTTTGATATTGCTAAACGGGAGAGGGTTGAACAAAATTCACCCCATTGTGAGGGTGTGGGGGTGCCATGGGCTGTGGAGGACCCAAGAATGGAAAGTACAGATTCTGTGGGAGTTGTGATCCGTAAGGTACGTAGGAAGGCGTGGCGCTTTCGCTAGTACTTATAGTATAAGCTAAGGTAGAGGGGGTATCAGAATTTGTTTGGATAGGTGGGTGTCTTGGGGGTGTCGGCGGTGGCCCACTGACGGGTGGAGGAATAGCAACAAAGTATGGATGTTGATAAGGGGGTGGGGGGTAATAAGAGGTTCCCCCATATGCTGGAGGATATTGAGGTGTGCCATACATTGGTGGTTGTTGGGGTTTAGGACTGTGGTGTGTGGTTTTACCAATCAATCCGTCTACTGAGTGAGACATCTCGGGTTTGTCTTGACCGAATGGCATGGGTTTTGGGAGATCAGGAAGTACTATGTATAAGTACCCTGATTTTGAATATATGAGGTCGTATTGTTGAGCCTTATTGATGGATTCTTCTTCTGATTGAGGGAAGGTGGAAGCTACATCTTTACCAAAGAGAGAGACAAGTGATCTGAGAAACCAGTCAAGACACTGTTGTTTAGTGGTTTCAGCTTTGCACAAACTATGTCGTTTACGCCACTCGTGAATGTGATCAACGATATGTGTGGCTAATGTTTGTTTGAAATTAGAGAGTAGTTCAAGACCATTGTCATGGCGGATTGGTAATTGTAAGAAGGTAAAAAATGATTTGGCCAAGGACTCGAAAGTCACATGGGACCCCGATTTTTCGTCTACATACCATTTGGCCGATGGGCCAGTGAGTGTGCGTTGAAATAATCGTAGTCTGATGGAATCATCCATAATGTTGTTGGACGAGCACCATAGGTGGAAAGTCATGACATGTTTGGCAGGGTCATCTCTTGCCTTTCCTTCAAACTTGGGGATGTCTGAAGGTAGTTTGGTAGGCATCGTAGGCCATGTGGGGTCATGCAATATAGGATCATTGTGAGTTTGCTTAGATCTGGTATGTTAAGAGAGGCCAAATATGGCATCTGTAGTGGGGGTGGAGGATTAGTTCCAACCATGGTGTGAGTGTTTTGTGAACCTGACCCTTGAGGGGGGCTAGGTGGGTTGGTACTTCCTCCTTGAGAGGAAGTTGGCCCCCCACATCTGTGTAAAGGAGAGCAAGTGGATGGAGGACCTTGGGAAGTGGACCTAAGTAATGTGGAACCAAACAAAGCTGATCCTAAGACAGTGGCACTTGCTGGAGTGTGAGAAGGTGGTGTCGATGAGTTGGCAAGACTAGGAACTCCCCCTAAGATAGGAGGGAGATTTAGCAAGAGTTGGGAACGACGAGGATTCTGTGGGTCCCCTGTGATGTCTAACTAGCTAAGTGAATGTGTGCAAATTGTGATGAGAGAAAATAAACAAGAGCCTTTGTTGCAAATTTTGAAATTTACACAATATATATATCTAAATCAAGATGTAATCAAAAGTGCATCATACATAAAGTGTTTTGAAAAAGAAACATACACGTGGATAAGTGGGTTTTGTCTACGTGGGGAATCAAAGAAAACAAATGTTCGTGTCCTAAAAGACGTAACGTTCTTCCTCTCAAATAGCACTGGACCTTCCAATAGTACTCAACAGTGGGGTCTGAAGTCAGCGGAAGAGAAACTAGTGAAGGATGAAATAATCAGTTATAATGAAGGGTAAAGGGGGCATATCCCGAAAGAGCTGGCGATATTTCCCAATAGCCACACAAAATCCGATCAAGGTGCAATTGCAGCCCACAATTTCCACCTGGGTAGATGTCCTAAAATTTGGTCACTAGGTACTTCGGTCAAAGTGCGACATTTAGATTTTTGGCCTAAGAAATGGGTCACGGGCTAGATCTCGTCCAAGAGGTGGGTGCCTCAAGGGGGGACGCACAGAACAACCAGACCTCGACCTTCAACCCTTCATGGGTATCTCCCTGCCTTATGGTGTTAGGAACACTTGACTTGGAGGATTTTTAGTTCCCTATTTGACAACTTCTATTGTTTTGACAATGTGAGAACTAGATAACGGGGAATTATTTGGATGCCTATCCCCAAAATCCTACCTAGACTAAAAAAATTCTTTTGGCACCTCCTGTGGAGGAAAACTTAGTGAGTCGTTTAGAAATTTTTTAGATGTGGTTGTTTGAGAGATTGGGGGTGTGAACCAACCTCGTTGAAATTAAATGGGAGTGGATAGTTTCGTCAAGAAAAGGGTGGGGTGTTTCGGAATCCCTTTGGAGGAAACTTACTTTGACCTCCACGTTTCGAGAAGAAACTATGTGAGTGATAAATGACTTTTGTGTGTGAATGAGTGAAAGTGTGCCAATGTTTTAATGAATTAGGTGTCACCTTGCTGCATGTGGACTTCGCTTGGTCCTTACAAGTGTCGATTACCTAATTAACTAAGTGCCTTTGGTACAACCTTGTGTAATTCAAAAGTCCCTAGGAAACTAGCATGTGGACATGTGGGTCCTTTACTAT
>JASDQU010103396.1:191082-215453 GCA_032191745.1 Picea mariana | reverse complement strand
TGGTACAACCTTGTGTAATTCAAAAGTCCCTAGGAAACTAGCATGTGGACATGTGGGTCCTTTACTATTCCTTTAACTCCCTATTGTGATTTAATCTAAGAAAATCTTTGAAACTATCCTAGATTGTGATCATGTGGGCATGTATGGGCCCGTTACAAAACCTTTAAACTTCCCTAGTGTTTTAATCTAAGAAAGTAAATTTCAACACTATCCTATCTTTGTAGCATGTGGGCATGTATGGGCCCGTTACAATCTTAAGATGTGTTTGAAAAATAAACTAAGAGGAGTCCCGAGAGGGGTTGTTGTCCTCTCCTAAAGGTTTTAGTCTTTTTAAAGGAGATGAAATTGTCCTACAATCTTTTTCTGATTCTCAAGGTCGCTTGGAAGTGCGAGAGAAGAGCATACTAAGCGATTGTTATCCAATTTCTAGTTCCAATGCAAGTTTTATGTGATTGCAAATTATTCCAACTTATACTTTTAGTCAAAGCAAGCCATCCATGTGGCAAAATGAAAGCAAAAAGAGGAAATAATGATTTTAAACCCCCTAAGTACCTATGTGTTTTGACTAATCCCTTTATATGAAGAGGGAATTAAGTGTGGTGCAACTTACAACATGCATGAAATCACTTCTAAAAAGGTTAGGGGCCTTCCCCAAATCACAAAAACCTTACAATGTGTATTTTTTTTGCACAGGTGCGCGGGTCTCAGTGTAGACAGAGGCGCACTGAGTGCCTGTGCGCAAATTGAAACGAGCTTTTGGGCCTAGGTGAGCAGAACAACACTGTGACTTGGGTGCATGTGCGCACGATGCGCGTCTGTGGGCCAATAAACCCACGCACAATAGACACACAGCTGTGAAGAAAATTCCAAATGGAATTCTCTCAATTCAACTTGGAATTGAATGTTTTGCAGGTCGGCTTGGGCCGGTTAATGCACCTGCAGGTTAAATAAACCAAAAGAAGAGCTATAAAAACCCAAATGGGGTAGGAAATTAATACCTTTCCCCAGTGGAGTCGTCAATCTGTTGCGCCTCCTTCGTCACCTTAGTGAGCAAAACAGAGGTGCTTACAAGCTTAGTTGGGTTTGCTAAGCAGGACAGCTGTAAGGAAAAGGGTTAGAGAAAGAAATATAAAAGAACAGCTAAGAATTAAACTAAGAAATAAAATAACAACTAAACTAGTGAGCATAGGGACATAAGAACAAAAGAAACAATAAGACGCATGTGACCAATGGTAAGGTTTATATCAGTGAAAGAAAACACCAAGAAGAAAGAGGACTATGAGTCCCTTCTTCCTCCAAGGGAGGGCTCTTGGACCCCCACAAATAAGCTCTTCTTACAACTTTGAATGAAAATGATGAAAGAATTTCAAGCTAATCCACTCAAGGGGAGAGATGGATTGCCCAATGTAATGGTGCTAGTATACTCTTGATGAGAATAGAGGATTCCTCAATAGAATAGTAGTAGCATAACTTTGCTATTGAATTCCTTAAAAATGAAGTGCACCCATGGCCTTGTTTTATAGCACCTCTTTGAGGTATTGTGCAACTAGCTTGTAGTGTGAAAATAGGCTAATTAGGGCATTTTTAGGTCTTTGACCAGCCACCCAGTTGGATCCCGTCCAGATTTGAGTGTCAAATCAACTTGGAAGTTGAACCAGAAGTGGGTGGGAGGCCGACCAATCTCATAAATTTGTCGTTCTCAGATGTGCGCGGCTTTTAGCGACCATAGTCGGGCATGGGGCGCATGTGCGCTTTTCCTACGTTTTTGTTTTGCGCATGTGCATGCGCGCCCTGTGGAGTCATAGCGCACTTTAATTTTATCACTGGTTGTATAGTTTTTGACCCTTTTTGGAAATGATTTTGTGGTAATTTTGGTCCATGGGTGACCTCATAACTGTTTGATGATGCTGGATTCTTGTAACCATTTGCAAACGAAATTTCAGTGATAACAATAGTTATAAAGGCAAGGCAATACTTGGAAATGATTCTCAATGTCGTAAATAGGGTCCACATCATAACCAACTACATCCCATTTATGTCTCCCAACATGTATGAACTCGTCAATATTATCAACCATGTCACTATCCGTATCATAACATGAATGATTTAAAACATTTAAAGGCTCATCTAGCTCCTCTTCACTTTCCAAATCATAAAGTAAAGAATCATCAAAATTTTGGAAAGGAAATTGACTCACCATGTTTATTTCTTCTTGTGTAGGAGCTTCGAGGACTTGGGTGTCTTCAAAATGCATCATTGTTTCATCCTCATGAGTTGTCCCCACATCTTCAACTGTACAACAAGGAATATCTACCTTGCCTGAGGATTCCATTTTTTCTTCCTTCTCTGAATCATAAAACAAGGCATTGTTAAGATCTTGAAAAGGAAAGTGTTATCACCATTAATTTTTTTGTGTGTGAAAACAAGATTTGAGGACTTAGCGAGGCGCTAAATTGGTTTGGAAGTCTAATAAATCAAGGGAAGGGATAAATTTAGCAGGAAGGGGATAAATCTGGTGGGGCGCTAAGGTAATGGGACACGATATCTCGCAGATAGCGAGCTCTCCAGATTGATGATTGAGGATCATTTCGGGGAGAGGAGTTGCACGGAGGATAATTCTCGAAAGCGGGCCAAAAAGTAAACTGTGGTTTTCATTCGAGACCACGTGGCGCCACCGGGTGCATTTTGGGGTGAGAAGCGGGTTGCCCCAAACCACTTCCTCGTGCCCCCGAAATTGAAAAAGTATATAAAGTGCACTCGTTATTTATTTTATTATTTTTCAAACTACTGGAATGTTTCAAAGTTGGCGCGACCACCCTCATTCGACTGCATCTCAACAGTACACCGAGTTCACACCATTTTCGCTCATTTCCAGGTATTTTTCATCGCCGCCATGGACCCTATCATAACTTCAGTAACAAAGCAAGACCCAGTGTCAAATGAAGAAGCCCTAATTGACCGAGATTCAGATGTTTTTGACACCAAAATCACCATTTCACCCATCTTTATGTCCTGAAGCAATCTATCCAATAATGTAGGAAGGCGTATACCATTCCTTGAAGAAGTCCAGGCCTCCATGGTCCTGTATGTTGTCGAAGTCGCTTTTCCTTTTCCCGAATTCATAGGTTGGTGCACAGAGCAGTATTCACAGGAAGAAAAAGTTGTCATAAATAAACAAGGGCCCAAAGTCATGTGTAGAATAGAGAGTATGTCAATTTGAGATGCCCTCAGTATACCAGAGTCTTTCTCTGCAGTGTCTGAACCTTTCAATGAAGAAAAGCTAATTAGGTTATACAGAGAGTGTCCATCAGAAGTCAGAGATCTGTTCTTGCAGACAATTGTCAAACCATAACATTTTTTAGAGAGTATGTCTTTGCCAGTGAATGTGAGTATAATGGTTATTGAAGTCCAATGGGTCTATTCCATTTTGAGTCAGGTATTAGGTCTCGATAATGACAAATATGTAGTCGACTGCATGCTTGATTTCTTGTTGAATTTTTTTATGTCAGAGTCGGGTTTGTGAGTCTGTATCAGTTTTGATCAATTCATAGCTAATAATATCCATAAGCAACTGGTAAATTTCAGTGCTCTAAGGAATTTTAGATACTACACCTATATGTTTAAGATTTTCATAGAGACCAATAAGAGAGAATTTCCTGAAGCAATATTCATATCAACTAAATGTAAAAGGATTGCATTGCTTATTTTCATCAATAAAGTCATGTCCATGGTTTACAATTTAATATTCAATACCATCTTACCAAGAGTTTTGGATGACATGAGGAGCTATTTACAACCAAATCCAGAAAACAAAGTGGGGAACTGGGTACTATTCATGCATTCAACACTGATCTGGGTTTATGGTTGACATGAATCCCCCTATCTATTGCCTATTTTTCTGACCCCCAGAGTCTTTTCCCTTGAATTCATCAGGCAAAGAATTATATCTGAGACAAAGCATTTCTTGAAATTGCACAAAGCCTCCAAACTCAAGTTTCCTTTATCATTGGCCCTTTTATTGTCAAAGCCAGATTTTGTTTATCTCAGATTCAAGCAGAGCTCAAAGAGTTTGGTTTTGCACAGCTACAGGAGAGAAGATATGACCCACACCAAATCATATCCAATAGAAGATTGATGAACAAACATGCCCCTTATGACCATGAACATGTTGAGGGTTTTCATAAACTGGAAAATCTAGAAGTCTGTGTTGATATGGAAGCAGTCTTCCAACCAACTCAAATGCAGCAAGTGGAGGAAACTTTGAAATAGAGTAAAAAACAACGATCTCCTCAGAAATTGATATTCAAAGTCCCCAAGGTAAGTGTTTACAGCAAGAGAAGTAGTTCAGAGGCCATGGGCACTAGTGATGATCATATTTCTCCAAAGAAGATGAAAATTACACAGTCTCCACAGATTCTAAATTTGGAGGAGGAAGAGCCCAAAGAACAAGTAAATCTTGATATGGTGGAGATTGGTACAAGAACTATTGAAGTTGAAAAGGAAATCCAACTCCAAAGTGAAGGCAACTTCATAACTTTTAGCAGCAGAAAATACATCTTTGACAAGACATATGAAGCGATGTATCAATTTAAAGAAGATTTGGCAAAACAGTATGTTGAGAAGGGGAATATTGCTCTGAGTGAGATGAGGGATTTAATCCCTCAGGTAGAAAATATTTCCCAATATAAATATTCTTTGTTCACATTGAGAGATATTGAGAATAGGTCATTTAATATAGCAGTTGCAGATGAAGACAAAGTATCCGAGATCAAGATAAGGTATGACAACATCATTGCTCCAGACAAGGTCAAATTCCATAGACATACCAATGATATGTTATACTTAGATTACTTAAGTCTAAGCTTGAAGAACTCAAATCTGTCATCCCATATGATGAAATTGGAAGAAAAATTAAGGTAGGAAAAGGCATCTAGTAGAGCTTGGCAGACTTAGGTCAAAAGGTTTGAATCTAAAGGTCCCCAAGGGGTGAAAACCTCATTATCTAAAAAGGAAAAATCAATTCAAAGCTTGAAGAAGAAACTGAAAATGTCTGCCATAGATCATCCACAAACAATAGAACTAGTTGCTCTAGAACAAGAGAAGGAGGCATTTCATCAAGAGGCATTAGACTACAAATCTAAAGTGTTGCAGCTAGAGCAAGAAAAAGTGAAATGGTCACAAGAGAAAATAGAGTTGTTGAGTAGGGTTGTAGTTGTACCTTCAACTACAGAAGTTGGAACAAACACCGAAGGACTTATCCAGGTTATTTCACAAGTTAGTATGAAAGAAGGAGAAATCAAAGGCCTAAAAGGGAACGTATATAAGTTGAAGCAAGAAATTAAAGAAAAAGATGAAATAATGGCTCAGTTTCAAAAGGAGAATCAAGCCTTACTGGAAAGGATAGACAAGCTGAAAACAAGATTAAGGGGAAAAGGATTGTTGTAGGGAGCCAAGCACATCATCTGGGATTCTCTAACGGTTGAAGCTGCCAAGTTCAGAGTGTATTTGAATTTCATCAATGATAAAGACATAATTTCCATCACAGTTAGAAGCAAGTGCATGTTGTAAATGAGACTTTAGCAAAGAAACCATCAGAGTTGGCCCAAAATGCCATAAAACTGCTCAACTCCATCCCTACTGCAGAACTTCGGACCATTGGATTCAAAGATAGAACTACATTAATCATTTGGGCCATGAGGGTTATTGTTAATCATAACCTGTTGAAATCAGTCCAAACCAAAGCAACACAGATGGAGCAAAGTGTGCAAGAATTTAAATATTTGTTTGAAGAACTGTTTGTCAAAGGCCCCCCACCATTTTGAGATGGAAAAGGAAAATTATATGATCAGGAAGAATACAATGCTCACCTCCCTCAGTGCAGAACATATCACTCCAAGTTTGAAAACATGGAGGAAAACCTGAAAGGAGCAACCCTAGTTGAACATCCAATTAAATATTTTGAGATTCTGAATCAGTTCAAAGAAGTGAAAGTTGGATGACCAGTCATGACATATGCCTCTTGCATTGACTTGGAGATCCTGATCAAAGAAATGATGGATTGTGATATCCATTCCGACTTGCAATGGAAGGAGATAATACGACTAGGTAAGACAAAGTGCAGTTTTCCAGGATCCAGTAAATGATGTCCAGGTGTCACTAAAGATGGCAGATCAGGCAGAAGACCATAATAGAACAAGTGGAAAAGAAAGGATTTGAAGCGTCGGAGGAGTTAGAAGCCATATCATCAAACGTTTTCTTGTTAATCATTGTAATCAGTTCCAATACCGAAACTGTCATTTGTAATTATTAAACTGAGACGTTTCATTTCAAGCATTGTAATCGGTTTTAAACCAAATGAACTCGAACTTGTATAAATGTTAGGAGTTCCAAATGTATTAGTGGTTGGTAGAATTGCAAGGGAACGAATTAGCTGTTTGAAGATGAATGTAATTTTCTTAAGCTGAATAGAATACATATGCAGAAGTCTTTGAAGTCTCCATGAAAAGATTCTAATGGTGGTGATATGAGTTTTGTCTTCTCTCTTTTTATGTATTTCTCGTGTTTCTGATTCCATTAGCATTGTCTTCTGTTTAAATTGGATAGTCTAAAGGGCCATAATTCATCTTATGATGCTCTTGGCTTAACCTTTTTAAACCATGTTAAGTTTCTTCCTAACTAATTCAGAATTCATCTCATTAATGCTCTGATGTAGTTACTTGTTTTCCCTTTTCTTCTTACACTCTGAAAATTAGAATTTATAACTCAGATTCATCGTCTCATTTATCCTTTATCCTCTTGAGAGTTCTACTGACTAGTCAATGTTTCTATTCATTTTCAGAAATTCGACTCCATAGCCCTGAGTGTCCCTCCCCTTCCTTGCTAGCAAAATTATAAAAACCCAAAAAACAAACAAAATCTAGCCATTGATTGTCAAAGAAACACCAAGTGACATGAGAGAACCCTCTCTGAGCTGAGCATCCTAGTGTCCAACTCAAAAGTTGGTTTTTCGGTTACCTCTGGCATTTTTTTTATCAACCGAACAAATTTACAGAGTGCTAATATTCTGGCTCCATTGCCGGGGATCGAAAGTGAATTCTTCCTTGGGAAAAGAAGGACTTAAAGCTTCAGATTTGATTCCTGAGGGTGACAATGAATCAAACACCTTATTGGCTGAGACTAAATTTACCGTGGCAACTCCATTATAAAGAGACCAGTAGCATACAACAATTTGAGCTAGAAATCTTGGCTCCCAAGAGAATTCATACCAGGAGAAATCCAGACCCAGAAGCAGTGATCCCTGTGTCTGATCCTGAGAAGATTGTACACAAAAGAAAAGAAAATCCAGTAAGCCCGATTATGTATATAGATAGATATATATCTTTGCCCAAAGATGGAGTGATCATCATTGAGGACATTGATTTTGAATCAAAGTTTGAGCAAACTCTGTTCATAACTAAATCTGAGTCTTGTTTGAACGAGATCATCTTTAATGAGAAGAGGTTCCAAGATTTAATTTTAGCTGCCTCTACTAAAACTCTTGTGATTCCTAACCAACAACCACTTCAAGTTCTTACTGTAGCCATGGAAGCTAGGTTTTTCCCTCTCATCCTACCTGCTCAATTACATGACTTGCCCCGAGAATATAATCAAAGGATTAAGTTGTATGATGTTGAAGGTAATGTGTCAGCCCCAAAACACTTAGACTGGTTCAATGACTTTATATACCTAGAAGAAGTAGATTTTGAAGATGGAAAAATGAGGTTGTTTGCACAAAGTCTTGCAGGAGAAGAAAGAAAATGGTTCAGAGCTCTCCCACCAACCAGTATCCAAAATTTTGAAGCCTTTGAAAGGATTTTTCTTGCAAAATGGGGTGACAAGAAAAACCCCCTTCAGTTGCTAACCCAATATAACAACATGAGAAGGTAATCCGATGAAACAATCGAAAAGTTTTCAGCCAGATTTATCAAAGTTTACAACTCAATTCCTACTGAAGTAAAACCTGCTCCCAGGGCTGCTCAACTTAGATATCCTGACTCTTTTGAAAGTGATTTTTCTTTGTTGTTAAGGGAAAGAAGATCCACTTCACTAGATGAGATGATGAGTGATGAAATAGAAGTAGAAGTAAATCTAATGGCTTCAGGAAAGATCAAATATAATTTTGACAGGGACATGAACAATGTTCAAAATAAGGCACAACCTTCAAGCTCACAGTCATCAGAAGAGAGGTTTGAAATGATGATGAAGACCATGGAGAAACTCATGGAGAGGATGTCTTTGGATAATAAGCCTAACACCAAAGAATAGGCTGATGTTCCACTTAGAAACCAAAGAAGACCAACGGTTCCACAAATTAGACAAAGAGATCAGAGGAACCAAAGCGGTCAACAAATAAGACCTCCTTTTCAAAATAATTATGTAAATGAAAATTTTGATGGAAATTTTGAAGACAACATGCATTGTTGTGATGCTAATGAAACAGAGGTGTTTCTGACTACAGAAGAACATGATCGGTTCATGGATGCAAATGAGATCTTCATGCAGGAGGATGATGAAATGTTGTCAATAGAAAGGGAAGATTACCAGATAGGGATACAAACTGCCATCATGCAATTCCAGAAACAATATAATCTATGAAACCAAAAGGTGCCTGCAAATCCTCCAAAGGGAAATCCTACTGAAGAATCTCAAAATAATGCACCTTCTTCAAGTCAACCTAAGAAGGACTCTGTTGCAAAGGATGTTGTGGAGAAAGGAAATCAGATGGAAGAACCTCAGAAGAAAGCACCTAAAACAAGAAAAGAGACAGCCATCAAAGAGGTAGAGAAAACCTCATCTTCCTTTAATTTTGAAAGTGAGATGGACAAAATTAAAAGTTATGTTCCATTCAATGAGTTGATAAAGAATAATGAATATAGAAATCAGATAATTAAGATGCCCAAGATAGAAGAAACTTATGGTACTTTGAATATACAAGATGATCATCATGCCATCTTGTTTGGCCCACGTGTAGAGGATAGTAGCGATGTTGATGAGGTTCCCCCTTTCTATGTTAGCTTGAAGATTCATGATATGACTCTGCACAATGCTATGTTAGATTTAGGAGCATCCCATAATCTAATGCCCAAGGTGGTCATGGACCAATTGGGTTTGGACATTACAGGGCCTTACAAAGACCTTTTCTCCTTTGATTCAAGGAAGGTGAAGTGTCTGGGCCTAATCAATAACCTGGTAGTATCTTTTGTCTCAAATTCCAGCAAAAAACATGGTAATTGATGTGGTGGTTGTTGATATTCCTCCTAAATTTGGCATGCTGCTATCTAGGTCATGGGCTGCAAAGTTGAAAGGAAATCTGCAAATGGATATGTCATATGCCACTATCCCTGTTTTTGGTCAAGACAGGAGGTTGTACAGGGAAGTATTACTCAAATAAATGGTCAGTAACAAATCCCAACCACACAACCACCCCATTTATTCTGTGGAAACTGAGATTGGCTCCTCTATTTCTTTAATGATTTGAGTTTTGAAGAGAAAGGGGCAGAGATTGATATGGTTGCCAAAGACTAATCTGATCAACAAAATGAGGAAAGTTCATAGTATCAAAGTAATGCAGAAGATCGGATGTGGAATATGAGCTTCGATGGAGCTGTCAGCAGAGAAGGAGCAGGGGCTGGTGTGTGGTTTAACCTCCCTAGAGGAACTACAAAAATGTGTTCTTATAAGCTTTCTTTTGATTGCACAAACAATATGGTTGAATATGAGGCATTGGTGTTGGGATTGAAGACTTTGAAAGAAATGGGTGCTAAGAGAATAGTTGTACATGGATATTTTGAGCTAATTATCAATCAGATAAAGGGTATATACCAAGCAAAGCATCCTAGGCTGAGGGCCTATAGAAATATAGTTTTTGATCTATTAGAAAAATTTCCAGAGTATAATATTTCAGTGATTCCAAGAGGACATAATCAGATTGCTGATGCCCTGGCTACGTCAGCTCAAGTCTTCAAAATTCAAATTTTCCCTAACAAAAAATATGAGATTGAGGTCAAGCACATGCCAACAGTACCAGATAACATTAAATACTGGTAGGTTTTTGAAGATGACAAACAAATAGAAAGTTTCCTTAATATGGAGGATGAATTTGAAAATTTGAATATAGATGAGGAATATTTCTATGATGAAGAATATGCAGCTGTGTTCGCAAATGATAACTGCTTCAAAAATCAGATTGCTGGAAAGGATATAATGCAACTAAAAAATAACACTATCCCCAAAGGCCTGGTACCATTAGAACAACTCTTTGACAACAATGATCTGGCCAGGAGTCCTAAAATCACTGCAAATGATGGGGATGTTGAAGATTGCAACATTGGGACTCAGAAATATCCCAAAATCATCAAGTTGTCCAGGACACTTAGCCCAGAGGTCAAGAATAGGTATATCAGTTTAATGAAATAATTTCCTGACATTTTTTCTTGGAGTTACGAAGATCTAAAGGTTTATAATACTAAAATTATTCAACATTGAAGGATCATATCCTATCACTGAGAGGGGGGGGTGAATCAGTGACACAACAATTATATCAATTTTTCATCTACTAATCCAAACATAATTTTAACACAATATTTTATCGTGGAACCCAATTGGGAAAACCACAAACTTTTTTCTATTAACAACAAAATTTGTTTTACATGTTACATAGAAGGAAGATATTCTTCTTTTTAGATCAGCACCAACTGATCATGATGCACCCACACCCTAGTTTACTAGCACCAACTGGTAGGAGGCTACAACTAACAAGGAAGCACCAACTCCCTCCGCAAGCACCAACCTGCCCTTGAAACACCCAACCACCCTTGATTTTCTGAATCTGGACAAGCTTTTGTATAGAGTCTTTTACTGCATCTCACTCTGCTTCTCTGATTTAATATATTCTCTGATTTGGACTACAAAGACACCCTTCTTCTCAACACTCTTCCTTGATTATATATTCTTCAAACAGTGTCAGAGTGACACAACTGTGTCCCTTTATTTTGACCATCGCACCTCTTCAATTAATTAATCTTAATTACTGTTTATTTATTTTACTGTGAAGGTTTTTCATAAATTGATCACAATCATGGATCAATTTCATCCTTTGAATTTGATCTGAATCTCTACTATTAATGTAGTATCAGAGTTCTGCACAAGCGCTTCCTTCAAACCATTTCTATGTGATCACAAGCGTAGAACCACGGGTTTATCGACTTTCACAACTTATTATTTTTTGCCCGTATATCTCTTATTCCATATGACCAGTGGCGGTAACCAGATGCTAAGCGAAACGAGTGCTTGAGGGATTTATCAAATCAACGGTCACGATTTAATCTTTTGATGAGATGGACGGCTGATGGGACTTCGCCCTTCGGAACTTCGGGATTTCGACTTCTCAAACCTTTGAATCAGACCAGACGGTTTATTTCACTTAACTAGATCAACGATTAGATTTGATCATTACACTCATCCCTTCACTGCTAAATCCAACGACTATGACTTAATCAAGCATCGATATGGATGGCCACCTTTTACTATGGGTCTTCGGACTTCAGAGATTTCAAATCTCAACCCCTTCTTTCCTCCGGACTGATCACATGCTGAGTCAGTCATAAAAAGGTGGAGACCGCTTGCTGTCGGTTAACGTTTCCACTTACACTATCCTTCCATTGTAGTAGATTGAAGCTCAAGAACATACCTGACATTAGATCGATGGTCGAGAATGCTCTCGAAGTGATCTTTCATATCGTACGACTCGTATCCTCGCTGACGTGGTCTCCCATATACCCTTTGCTAACATGGTTTTCCACGTATCCTTACTCACGTGGTCTACCAACCGTCCTTGCTGATGTGGTCTGTTGACCAACAACCCTGATCCAACGGTCATGGTGTGTCCTCCAATTTCGATGGTCCTTATTCATTTTGGATTTTTGGGCTTCAGGTATTCCAAATCTCAAAGTTTCTGGAGCATAACCTCCTCACATCTTTAGACTCGAAGTGAAAAGATGTTCGTTCGATCTGGATCTTGGATCAACAACTCGATCTCTCTATGATGCATCTCTTCTAGCTTATCTTGTCCTTCCACTTAGAATGATCCAACGACCGACATAAATTCACATAAATAAGATCTCAGATCTTACCTTGCTTATCCTATCCTTCCACTTTAAAGTGATCCAACGGTTATGAATACATTGAAGCAGATCAACGGTCGACTATGATTGCGGAACCACAACTTGCGAGTGATTTAAATCGACACCCAAATTCTGCAATATGAAGTTGTGCATTGTTGGTGAGTCAACCACAGTCATCAATCTTTGAGGCTATAAGATCATATGATCCTGAATAATTGCAGGATTGGAACAAGCACGATATTTAATTCTCCTTTCGATCACTACAATTCATCCATGTCGTTGATCTGACGATTGTGCATCTGACAATCACGATTTAATCTGGCTTAATCTCATCGTTTGTTGGATCAACCACAGTCGTAGATCTTTGGAGCTATGAGATATGACGAACTAGATCGATTGTTGGATTGTAACTGGCGAGTAGTTTAATTCTGCTTTCGCTCTCCGCAATTCATCCCTGTCGTTGATCTGACATTTGCAGATCAACAATTTGTATTTGATCTAAGTTTCATCGCGCCATCTCTTCTGAGCTTTGATCTCTGTATATCGCTAACCCTCCCGAGCTTTTATCATAGGAACATTATTGATCCTATCATGATCAACAATAATCATGAATTGCTTCAGCCTATCTCTGCATTTACTAACCCTCCTGAGCTTAACCTTGCTGCTCTGCTTATTATGACTCTTGACATCAATGACAACACATGAATGACAATATGTCCAACAATCTCCCCCTTTGTCATTGAGGGAAACACACTAACTTGATGCACAAACTCCCCTTTGATGTTGCATCTCTCCTCTGAAGTTACTCTCCCCCTTTGACATCAATGGCAAAGCGTTTCTTCTCCTATGATTTGTCTGTCTAAATACTTCTGATCAAACACTTGACCATTGGTAACTCCCCCTGCAATCACACATTTCCCATCATAATTGAATGAATCCTTCCGATGTTGATTGTTGTCTCCCCCTGAATAGATGCCAACTGATGCATTATTTTCTTAAGAGATTTAGTTTGGAAGAAGGATTACTCCCAATTTTTGCCTGAGATATTCATATACATCTCTGCTTAAGGGTTTTTTGAAAATATCTGCCACTTGTTCTTATGTTGGAACATGTTCCAATTTAATGTTCTTATTTTCATCCTGATCTCTTAGATAATGGTACTATATGGGAATATGTTTCGATTTTGAGTGTTGGACAGGGTTCTTAGAGAGACTTATAGCGCTTGTATTGTCACAACAGACAATAGTAGGTTCTTCAAATACTATTTTGATGTCTTGCAGGGTTTGTTTCATCCATTCCACTTGTGTGCAACATTCCGCTGCTACAATATAGTCAGCTTCATTGCTAGACAAAGAAATTGAGGACTGTTTCTTGCTTATCCAAGCCACCAATGATTCTTCCAAAAAGAATTCTCCTCCACTTGTACTTTTTCTGTAATCTACACTTCCTCCCCAATCAGTATCTGAATAGGATTTTAAAGTGAATGAATCCTTTCTAGGGTACCACAAACCAAGATCTATGGTTCCTTTCAAATACCTAAAGATTCTTTTTACAGTTTGAACATGGCTCTCCTTTGGTGCTGCTTGGAATCTAGCCACCATCCCAATAACTTGCTTGACATTAGGTCTGGAAGCTGTTACATAGAGTAAACTGCCAATCATTCATCTGTAGTGTTTTGGATCTACAACTTTGGACTCATCATCCTTGCTTAGTTTGCATCCACCTGTCATAGGTGTACTAACAGGTTTGCAATCCTCTAACTGGAATCTCTTGAGCATATCTTTAACATACTTAGACTGATGGATAAAGGCACCTCTTTTGGACTGTATTATTTGTAATCCAAGAAATAAATTCAGTTCTCCAAGCAAAGACATTTCAAATTCTCGCTGCATCATCCTAGCAAATTCCTTACTCATTTTTTCATCATCACTGCCAAATATAATATCATCAACATATACTTCCACAATAATCATGTTATTATCATAAATTTTATAGTAAAGATTGTTGTCTGTTGATCCGCTTTTTAAGCCTTGTTTTTGTAAGTAAGAATCCGGCCTTGCATACCATGCTCTAGGTGCTTGTTTTATCCCATAGAGTGCTTTCTTTAGTTTACAGACCCATTCTCCTTTGTTAGTTAATTGAAACCCTTCTGGTTGCTCAATATAGACTTCCTCTTCGAAATTTCTGTTGAGAAATGCTGACTCGACATCCATTTGGTACACTTTAAATTTTCTATAGCTGGAGAAAGCTAGGAAAATCCTAATTGCCTCTAATCTGGCCACAGGTGCAAAGGTTTCTTCATAATCTACTCCTTCAAATTGAGCATATCCTTTAAATACCAATCTGGCTTTGTTCCTTATTACCTGCCCATTCTCAGTCTTTTTTTTTTATACACCCGTTTAGTTCTAATGACATTTTTGTTTTTTGGTCTTGGAACTAGTTCCCAAGTTTGATTTTTTTCAATTTGGTACAATTCTTCATTCATAGCTTTGACCCAATTCTCATCTTTACATGCCTCTTTGATTGAGATAGGCTCAATATGTGACAACAATGCTATTTATATTTGATACAATGGTTGTCTTCTTGTGTGCACTCCATCATTCATATCTCCAATAATCAGTTCTTGAGGATGATTCTTTTGAGTAATTCTTGAGGGTGTCTTTGTGTCTCTTCTTGGGAATTCTTCTCTTATCTCTCCATCTTGACTATCTTCTTCATCTTCACTAGTATCCATATCATCCCATTCCATTTCTTTTTCATTCTCTTCTACTTCTTCTTCTTGTGTGTCGATTGTCTCATCATCATCTTCATCTTCACTTTCAAGTATGGTCTCTTGATTTTTGACCCTTATCATTTTTAGGTCATCCACCTTGACATCTGCACTCTCAACAATCTTATGTGATCTAATATTGTACAATCTGTATGTTTTCTTGTTTCAATCATATCCAAGAAAAATACCTTCGTCAGATCTGGCATCAAATTTTCCAAGATTCGCATCAAGTCTTTTGATGTAGCATTTACTTCCAAAGACCTTGAAGTATTTTACTGATGGAGCTCTTACAAACCATAGTTCATAGGGAGTCTTATCACTATTAACCCTAAGCTGACCTCTGTTCAATATTTATACTGCTATGCTTACAGCTTCCCTCCAATATCCATCTGACAATTTTGCTTCATTGAGCATAGTCCTTGCAGCCTCCTGAACTGTTCTATTCTTTCTCTCAACAATCTCGTTTTGTTGAGGTGTTATTGCAACAGAGAATTGTCTTTTTATTCCATGGGTTTCACAGAAGAGATCAAACTCTTTTGAGGTGAATTCACCACCATTGTCTGATCTAAGACATTTGATTTTTGTCTCCTTTTCATTTTCATCAAGGGTTTTAAAGGCTTTGAATTTGTTAAGTGCTTTTGATTTTTCTTTAAGAAAACATATCCAACCCATTCTAATAAACTCATCAATGAACAACATATCCTTTCACTGCTAAATCCGACGGCTATGACTTAATCAAGCATCGAGATGGATGGCCACCTTTTACTCCAGGTCTTCGGACTTCAGAGATTTCAAATCTCAACCCCTTCTTTCCTCCAGAGTGATCACCTGCTAAGTCAGTCATAAAACGGTGGAGACCGCTTGTTTTCGGTTAACATTTCCTCTTACACTATCCTTCCACTCTAGTAGATCGACGCTCGTGAATATACCCGACATCATATTGATGGTTGAGAATGCTCCCGAAGTGATCTTTCAGATCGGATGACTCGTATCTTTGCTGATGTGGTCTCCCATATCCCCTTTGCTGACGTGGTCTACCACATATCCTTACTGACGTGGTCTGCCAACCATCCTTGATAACATGGTATGTTGAGTGTCCTTGTTGACGTGGTCTGTTGACCAACAAGCCTGATCCAACAGTCATGGTATGTCCTCCAAATCCGATGGTCCTTATTCATTTTGGATTTCCGGGCTTCGGGTATTCCAAATCTCAAAGTTTCTGGAGCGTAACCTCCTCACATCTTTAGACCCGAAGCGAAAAGATGTTCGTTCGATATGGATCTTGGATCAACGACTCGATCTATCTACGATGCATCTCTTCTAGCTTCTCTTGTCCTTCCACTTAGAATGATCCAACGACTGACATCAATTCACATAAATGAGATCTCAGATCTTACCTTGCTTATCCTATCCTTCCACTTTAAAGTGATCCAATGGTTATGAAGACACTGAAGCAGATCAACGGTCAACTATGATTTTGAAACCACAACTTGCAAGTGATTTAACTCGACACCCAAATTCCGCAATATGAAGTTGTGCATTGTTGGTGAGTCAACCACAGTCATCGATCTTTGAGGCTATAAGATCAGACAATCCCGAATAATTGCGAGATTGGAACAAGCACAATAATTAATTTTCCTTTTGATCTCCGCAATTCATCCCTGTCGTTGATCTTGCGATTGTGCATCCAATGATCACGATTTAATCTAGCTTAATCTCACCGTTTGTTGGATCAACCACAGTCGTAGACCCTTAAAGATATGAGATCCAACAATCTAGATCGATTGCTGGATTGTAACTGGCAGTAGTTTAATTCTGCTTTCGCTCTCTGCAATTCATCCTTGCCGTTGATCTGATGTTTGCGCATCAACAATTTGTATTTGATCTGAGTTTCATCGTGCCATCTCTTTTGAGCTTTGATCTTTGTATATCGCTAACCCTCCCGAGATTTTATCATAGGAACATTGTTGATCCTATCATGACCAACAATAATCACGAATTGCTTCAGCCTATCTCTACATTTGCTAACCCTCCTGAGCTTAACCTTGTTGCTTTGCTTATTATGACTCTTGACATCAATGACAACACATGAATGACAATATGTCCAACAATCTCCCCCTTTTTCATTGAGGGAAACACACTAACTTGATGCACAAACTCCCCTTTGATGTTGCATCTCTCCTCCGCAGTTACTCTCCCCCTTTGACATCTATGGCAAAGGGTTTCTTCTATTATGGTCTGTCTGTCTAAGTGCTTCTGATCAAAGACTTGACCATTGGTAACTCCTCCTGCAATCAAACTTTTCCCGTCATAACTGAATGACTCCTTCCGACATTGATTATTGTCTCCCCCTGAATAGATGCCAATTGATGCATTATTTTCTTAAGAGATTTAGGTTGGAAGAAGGATTACTCCCAATTTTTGCCTGAGATATTCAAATACATCTCTGCTTAAGAGTTTTTTGAAAATATCTGCCACTTGTTCTTATGTTGGAACATATTCCAATTTAATGTTCTTATTTTTAGCCTAATCTCTTAGATAGTGGTACTTTATTGGAATGTGTTTCGATTTTGAGTGTTGGACAAGGTTCTTAGAGAGACTTATAGTGCTTGTATTATCACAGTGGATAATAGTAGGTTCTTCAATTACTATTTTGATGTCTTGTAGGGTTTGTTTCATCCATTCCACTTGTGTGCAACATTCTGCTGCTACAATATAGTCAGGTTCAATGCTAGACAGAGAAATTGATGATTGTTTCTTGCTTATCCAAGCTATGAATGATTCTCCCAAAAATAATTCTCCTCCATTTGTATGTTTTCTGTCATCTACACTTCCTACCCAATCAACATCTAAATAGGCTTTTAAAGTGAATGAATCCTTACTAGGGTACCACAAACCAAGACCTATGGTTCCTTTCAAATACCTAAAGATTCTTTTTACAGTTTGAACATGGCTCTCCTTTGGTGCTGCTTGGAATCTAACCACCATCCCAACAACTTGCTTGACATCAGGTCTGGAAGCTGTTACATAGAGTAAACTGCCAATCATTGATCTGTAGTGTTTTGGATATACAACTTTGGACTCATCATCCTTGCTTAGTTTGAATCCAAATGTCATAGGTGTACTAACAAGTTTGCAATCCTCTAACTGGAATCTCTTGAGCATATCTTTAACATACTTAGACTGATGGATAAAGGCACCTCTTTTGGACTGTATTATGTGTAATCCAAGAAAGAAATTCAGTTCGCCAAGCAAAGACATTTCAAATTCTCGCTACATCATCCTAGCAAAGTCCTTACTCATTTTTTCATCATCACTGCCAAATATAATATCATCAACATATACTTCCACAATAATCATGTTATTACCATCAATATTACAGTAAAGATTATTGTCTCTTGATCCTCTTTTTAGGCCTTGTTTTTGTAAGTAAAAATTTGGCCTTGCATACCATGCTCTAGGTGCTTGTTTTAGCCCATAGAGTGCTTTCTTTAGTTTACAGACAGAGTCTCCTTTGTTAGTTAATTGAAACCCTTCCGGTTGCTCAATACAGACTTCCTCTTCTAAATGTTTGTTGAGAAATGTTGACTTGACATCCATTTGGTACACTTTAAATTTTCTATAGCTGGAGAAAGCTAGGAAAATTGTAACTGCCTCTAATCTGGCCACAAGTGCAAAGGTTTCTTCATAATCTACTCCTTCAACTTGAGCATATCCTTTACATACCAATCTGGCTTTATTCCTAATTACCTGCCCACTCTCATTCTTTTTTTTTTATACACCCATTTAGTTCCAATGACATTTTTGTTTTTTGGTCTTGCAACTAGTTCCCAAGTTTGATTTTTTTCAATTTGCTACAATTCTTCATTCATAGCTTTGACCCAATTCTCGTCTTTACATTCCTCTTTGATTGATATAGGCTCAATATGTGACAACAATGCTATTTCTATTTGATACAGTGGTTGTCTTCTTGTGTGCACTCCATCATTCATATCTCCAATAATCAGTTCTTCAGGGTGATTCTTTTGAGTAATTCTTGAGGGTGTATTTGTGTCTCTTCTTGGGTATTCTTCTCTTTTCCCTCCATCTTGACTATATTCTTCATCTTCACTAGTATCCATATCATCCTCTTCCCTTTCTTTTTCATTCTCTTCTACTTCTTCTTCTTGTGTGTCGATTGTCTCATCATCATCTTCATCTTCACTTTCAAGTATGGTCTCTTGATTTTTTATCCTTATCGTTTTTAGGTCATCCACTTTGACATCTGCACTCTCAACAATCTTATGTGATCTAATATTGTAGCATCTTTATGCTTTCTTGTTTGAAGCATATCAAAAAAAAATACCTTCATCAGATATGGCATCAAATTTTCCAAGATTCTCATCAAGTCTTTTGATGTAGCATTTACTTCCAAAGACCTTGAAGTATTTTACTGATGGAGCTCTTCCAAACCATAGTTCATAGGGAGTCTTATCACTATTAACCCTAAGCTGACCTTTGTTCAATATGTATACTACTATGCTTACATCTTCCCTCCAATATCCATCTGACAATTTTGCTTCATTGAGCATAGTCCTTGTAGCCTCCTGGAGTGTTCTATTGTTTCTCTCAACAATCCCGTTTTGCTGAGGTGTTCTGGCAGCAGAGAATTGTCTTTTTATTCCATGGGTTTCACAGAAGAGATCAAACTCTTTTGAGGTGAATTCACCACCATTGTCTAATCTAATACATTTGATTTTTGTCTCCTTTTCATTTTCATCAAGGGTTTTAAAGGCTTTGAATTTGTTAACTGCTTCTGATTTTTCTTTAAGAAAACATATCCAACCCATTCTAGTAAAATCATCAATGAACAACATAAAGTAAGACTCTCCTTGCAAAATCTTGGTCCTTGTAGGTCCACATAGGTCAATGTGAACAATCTCTAAAGGTTTTGAGGTTGAGTATTCTTTTGCCTTGAACCTTATTCTAGTTTTCTTCCCTAGTTGACAATGTCTACACATAACATTTGAGGGTTTTATGATCTTTGGCAAGTTTCTTACTACACCAAGGTTGGTGACTTTCACTAGATTGTCAAAGTTAATATGCCCCAACATTCTATGCCATAGCCAACTTTCATCTAGTAAATTTACATGACACTCCTCATTCAATTTTGCATCTAGTATATATACATTTTCAGAAGTTCTAGGAGCAGTGCCAACTAATTTTCCTGTGTCTTATCTCCTAATCTCACATTTTTGGGAATCAAAGATGCAGAACTGCCCCTGATCACAGGTTTGGCTAACACTTAATAAACGAGGCTTCAGTTTTTCGACAAGTGGCACATTTCTGGCTTTGTCTTTTCCGAAGCTCACTATGTCTTTCCCAAGTATGTTACTTGAAGCATTATCACCAAATGTAACTTTACCCTTTTGTTTCTTTAAGTCTAAAAACTTGTTCTTGTTACCTGTCATATGTTTTGAGCACCCACTGTCAACCTACCAAAAATCCTTTTTATCTTGAGCTTTTAGAACAATAAGACATTCCCTTTTTGATGTTTTTTCTCTCCAAAGTTTCTTTTGCTCTCTAATGAACTTTGGTTGTTCTGACACTTTCATTAATCTGCAATTGATGGCCTTATGTCCATAGTTATGACATCTGAAGCATTCTAGGTCCCCTTCTTGTAGAGGTGCAAAAGAGTTATAGTTTCTTCTTTTAACTCGATTTACTGCTTGGTTATCCTTAAGGATACAGTTCTTAACCTTCATATTTTTCCTTCTATATGCTCTACAATTTATAGCTTTGTTTCCGAAATTAGAGCATGCAAAGAAATAACCAAGGAAAATGCGAGGATACTTGTTTTGATAAATCTTCTTTGGTATTGTCTTGCCTTTCTTCCTGATGGGTGGAAGAAATCCTCTGGAGCTCTGATCATTACTTATCTTCACTTCATTTTTCTTTTTGAATGTATTGAGGAGAGCATCTGCATAAGATTTTGAATTAACTTGGCTTTCCTTTTGAGAATAACCTATTCCATTTTTTTTACCTGAATCCCTTTGTGTGGTAATAATCTTGTCTAATATTTTAGAGCTATTTTCATATCTTGTTTGAATGATTTTTGCATCCAGTTCTTTTTTTAGGTGAACTATTTATGCCTCCATTCTTTCACATGTTATTTGTTTTTCTTTAAGAGACTTTTCCAGACTTTCTTCGATATTATTTGCTTCTAGGATTTGTTTTTTCAGGTTGCTCATGAGTTTTTCCATCTCCTTTTCTTCTTGTTCATGTTTTTCCTTTTGTTCAACTACAAAACTTTTCAGTTGTATATATCTGGTTTTGTATTTTCTTAATTCATCCAAGGCACTGAGAAGTTCTTCCTCCATATTGATTTCTGCTTCATCTTCCAAATCTTTCTCGTGTTTAATTTTTTCTATCTCATTATATTCTTGAATACCTAAGAAAATGACTTCATCATCATCAGATTCATCGTTGTCACTGGACTCTGACGAACTACTGTTTTCTTCTTTTGAGTAAAAATTCCTTTTCCCTTTGTAAAACTTTTTCTTGTAGTTGGCTTTTTCCTTCTTCTTGTATTGTTTGGTTTTGTTTTCTTCATCTTCAGGGTCCTCCTTGGGATAGGGACACTTGGATGCAAAATGACCAACTTTGCCACAATTAAAATATTTGAAAGGAATCTTTCCTTTGTACTTCCCTGATCCTTTTTGAAGTTTTCTAATGAAATTGGCTTCTTCCACATCAGATTATTCATGGTGGCTGAATTGAGGTTTTTGCTTCTGATTTATCTTTGTCTTAGATGCTTTGAAAATTGTTTCATATTTTTTTTATTTATCATTCCCTGTTCTCATTTCATATGCTGTGAAAATTCCATGGAGCTGATCAACTGTGAGTGTGTCTAGATAATATCTATCTTCAATTGAAGAAATCTTTCCATCATAACTCATAGGTAATTACCTTAGTATTTTTTGCACAATGGGTTTATCTGTAATCTCTTCTCCTGCCGCTCTAATTGAGTTAACCACTTCATCTACCCTATGAAAGTACTCACCAATATTTTCTTCTTCTTTCATTTTTAGATTTTCAAACTGAGCTCTATAGGTCTGTAGTTTGGCTTCCTTGACTTTGTCATCTCCTTCATATACAACCTCCAACTTGTCCTAGATTTCTTTGGTTGATTTTCAATGCATAACCTTCACACATATATAATTAGTCAACCCTGCTAGAATTCCATTAACTGCTCTTGAGTTGTCATTACAAATTTTCTTTCCTGCAGTGTCTTTGGGTGGAGTAGTTGGTGAAGTGTAACCATCTACAACAGATTGCGAGATATCAAAACCGAGAGCCAACATGAAGTTTTTCATTCTTATTTTCCACAGAGCATAGCCTCCTCCATTGAACAATGGTGATTTGTCGTTTGACATTTCTTCTTGTTGATCCATCTTTAGGATCTACCTTCAAGTTTGTTAGACTGTGCTGAAGGAACCTGCTCTGATACCAATCAAAGGATCAGATCCTGTCACTGAGAGGGGGGGGTGAATCAGTGACACAAAAATTATATCAATTTTTCACTTATTAATGCAAACATAATTTTAACACAGTATTTTATCGTGGAACCCAATTGGGAAAACCTCAAACTCTTTTCTATTAACTGCAAAATTTGTTTTACATGTTACATGGAAGGAAGATATTCTTCCTTTTAGATCAACACCAATTGATTAGGATGCACCCACACCCTTGTTCACCAGCACCAACTGGTAGGAGGCTAAAACCCCCTGTTTAGTTGGCTACAACTGACAATGAAGCACCAACCTGCCCTTGTACCAGCCAACCACCCTTGATTTTCTGAATCTGGACAAGCTTCTGTATAGAGTCTTTTACTGCATCTCTCTCTGCTTCTTTGATTTAATATATTCTCTGATTTGGACTGTAGAGACACCCTTCTTCTCAACACTCTTCCTTGATTATATATTCTTCAAACGATGTGAGACTGACACAACTGTGTCCCTTTATTTTGGTCATCGCACCTCTTCAATTAATTAATCTTAATTACTTTTTATTTATTTTATCGTGAAGGTTTTTCATAAATTGATCATAGTCATGGATCAATTTCATCCTTTTAATTTGATCTGAATCTCTACTATTAATGCAGTATCAGATTTATTCATAGGCTCTTCCTTCAAACCATTTCTATGTGATCATAGGCGTAGAACCACAGGTTTATCAAATTAAGCAACTTATTATCTTTTGCATGTATATCTCTTATTCCATATGACCAGTGGCGGTAACCAGATGCTAAGCCAAAGGAGTGCTTGAACGCTTTATCAAATCAATGGTCACGATTTAATTTTATGACAAGATAGGCAGTTGACGGGACTTCACCCTTCGGAACTTCAGGATTTCAACTTCTCAAACCTTCAAATTGGATCAGATGGTTTATTTCACGGAACCAGATCAACGGTCAACTTTGATCCTTTCACTGCTAAATTCGACAGCTAGGACTTAATCAAGCATCGAGATTGATGGCCACCTTTTACTCCGGGTCTTCGGACTTCAAAGATTTCAAATCTCAACCCCTTCTTTCCTCCGTAGTGATCACCTGCTGAGTCAGTCATAAAACGGTGGAGATCGCTTATTGTCGGTTAACGTTTCCACTTACACTATCCTTCCATTGTAGTAGATCGATGGTCAAGAATATACCTGACATCAGATTGATGGTCGAGAATGCTCCCAAAGTGATATTTCATATCGGATGACTCATACCCTTGCTGACGTGGTCTCCCATATTCCCTTTGCTAACATGGTATGCCACGTATCCTCACTAACGTGGTCTACCAACCGTCCTTGCTAACATGGTCTGTTGACCAACAACCTTGATCAAAGGGTCATTGTATGTCCTCCAAATCCGATGGTCCTTATTCATTTCGGATTTCTGGGCTTTGGGTATTCCAAATCTCAAAGTTTTCGGAGCGTAACCTGCTCACATCTTTAGACCCGAAGTGAAAAGATGTTCATTCGATCTGGATCTTTGATCAATGGCTCGATCTATCTACAGTGCATCTCTTCTAACTTATCTTGTCCTTCCACTTAGAATGATCCAACGACTGACGAAAATTCGCATAAATGAGATCTCGGATCTTACCTAGCTTATCTTATCCTTCCACTTTAAAGTGATCCAACGGTTATGAAGATACTGAAGCAGATCAACGGTCGACTATGATTGCGGAACCACAACTTGCGAGTGATTTAACTCGACACCTAAATTCTGCAATATGAAGTTGTGCGTTGTTGGTGAGTCAACCACAGTCATCGATCTTTGAAGCTATAAGATCAGACGGTCATGAATAATTGTGGGATTGGAAGAAGCACGATATTTAATTCTCCTTTCGATCTCTACAATTCATCCCTTTCGTTGATCTGGTGATTGCAGATCCGACGATCACGATTTA
>JASDQU010103396.1:126047-136802 GCA_032191745.1 Picea mariana | reverse complement strand
GTCTTTGGTATATGGTTGAGGTACATGTTGGGTGCATGGTTGAGACAAGTAGTTGATGAGTTGGAACATACATGAAGTGTATAGTTGATGATGTTAATAATCTTGATGAGTCATAGTTGATGTGCAGTTGATGCATGGTACATGTTGGTTATGGTTATTGGTGCAAGTTGTTTGGTGCACACTGATTCGTACAGGTTGTTGTAGGTTATTGGTACAGGTTGACAGTGACACGTTGACAGTGGTAGTGGTTGATTCAGTGACAGGGACAAGTTGTCTACATTTGGCATTTATATTTCAAGGTGGTTGGACGGGGCAAGGACAGGTGGTTGTAGCCACATTTCGGTTGTAGCCGTAGAATTTAGGGGGTTGTAGCCTCCTTCTGGTTGTAGCCAAAGAATTGGGGAGTTGGAGTTTCCCTCAGGTTGTATCCTGAGAAACTAGGGGGTTGGAGCCTCCTTCCATTTGCATCTGGAAAACAAAGGAAGTTGGTGCTTCCAATGAATGTAATTATTCAAGACATATAAGAAAAAACATTATGTTGTTTTCTCTCACTTTGGGCTTCCATGTAAAAACACTAGTGTACTGTGTATGTGTATGATTGTTCATTTGTGCATTGTTTATTTACTCTATAATTATTGGATGATAATTCTACACTGATATAACACTTGCATTATATGGTTAAAAATGATTAAATTGTTCTATTCATGATTCACCCCCCCTCTCGGTAATCCAACAATTGGTATCAGAGCAGGTTCCTTCAGAAATTAGTTTAACCACTGAAAGGTAGATCATGGAGAGAAACAACATGTATAAAAATGGAATACCACAGTTTGATGGGAAAAAGTATGTTTTTTGGAGCATAAGGATGAAGACATATATACAGGCACAGTGATTTGAAATTTGGTAATCAATTGTAGATGAATACACAACACCAGCAGTTCCATCGACAAATGAAAAAGCAATGAAACTCGGTCCAAATAATTCCAAAGCCACAAATGCACTTCTGAATGGTCTTGGAGAATCAGTATTCATCAAAGTTGCACATTGTAAATCCGCTAAAGATATTTGGGACAAACTTCAAAATATTTATGAAGAAGATTCAAAATTCAAAGCAGCAAAGCTTCAAACTTATAGAGGTCAGTTCAAACAACTTAAGATTAAGTAAGATGAGAATGTTGCAGCTTAATTTTTACGAGTCGATGAAACAATAAATGCAATCATGGGATTGGGAGAAGAAATCAAAGAATCTGTAATTGTTCAAAAGGTACTAAGATCTCTTCCTATGAGATTTGACCCTAAGATATCAGCACTAGAAGAAAGAGCAGATCTAAACTCAATAAGCATGGATGAACTACATGGAATCTTCACAGCATATGAAATGAGAACTGAACAAGAAAATCCAGATATAAAAGAAGCATCTTTCAAAGCATCCAAAAGTTCAAAGAAAAAGGGAAAGCAAAAAGAAAAAGAACATAGCAGCAGTAGTGACGTCTCGGAAGATGATGAAGAAGTGGCCAACTTTGTCAGAAGATAGAACAAGGGAACCAACGACAGGTATAGAGGTAAGCTTCCTTTGATTTTTTTTAATTGTGATGGTATTGGTCATTTTTCTAACAAATGTCCTCATAAGAAAAAGAGAAATGATGAAGGCAAACAAACATATAAAGTCAAAAGAACCACAAAGAAAGTTTTCAAGAAAAGCTTATGCACCAAAGAAGACATCTCATCATCAGATGAAGATGAAGTCAGTGACAGTGAGACAGAAAGAGTTCTATTCATGGAAGTAGAAGAATCTAATAAAGAAGACTCTGAAGAAGAATATGAAGAGGCCAAAGAAGAATACAAAGAGGCAAAAGTTGACTACCGAGAAGAATTGTTGTGTGTCGTAGAAGTTATCAGAAGAGAAAAGAAGAAAAAACAAGAAACTACAAGCGGAACTAGACAAGAAAGAAGACACTTGGGAACTAGAACAAATGATCACAAATTTGAAGGTTCAAATAGAAGAAGATAAAAGAATTGAAGAAGCACTCAAAGAACAACTAGAAGAAAGAGATGGGATCATTGAAAATTTGGAAGCAAAGATTGTCACATTAAGAAAGGATCTTCAAAAGAAAAATATACAGAACATCTCAAAGGTTTTGGATGACATTATCAGCAGTCAAAAACCTCATCATGACAAGTCCAGACTTGGATACAATCAGACAGAAAAGGGATCAAGCTCCAAAACAAAAGAACAAGAAACATATCCAAAAAGCTATGCAGAAATAATCAAAGGGGATAGGAATATCTACAAGGAAGATTACAAGGACACTCCTCCACTAACAAGATTCAGATTTCAAAATCACAACCGACAAATAGGCCTCAGGAAGAAGGAGGATTTAGAAGAGAAAATCCTTTCAAAAGATCTTCAACCCCCGGGTATCAAACTATATTTTTTGGTTTATGTTATGCATGTAATAATTTTGGACATCAATCTATGAATTGCAGAGCTAACAACAGGAACATAAACAACTTTGAAAGTCATACACAAAAGGGTTATCCAAGAAGGCCTAGTGAAACACGGAGAAGAAGTTACAACATGTTTGAATCATTGAGCACTGAAGTGGAATGATACAAGTGTAACAACTTTGGACACATGGCCAAAGATTGTAGAATGACAGTTCCTCCTAGAGAACCACAACAGAACAACAACAGTCACAAACAAGAACCTCGGAAGAGAACATGGATAAGAAAGCAGAATCAGTATAGAAATGAAGAATGCATACTCGCTTTACAAGCTAAGCTGAAGAATTTGGGTTGGTATGTTGTCAGTGGTTGTTCAAAACACATGACAGGTGATAAAGACAGGTTTCTTACATTAAGAAAGGAAATAGGTGGATCAATCTCCTTCAGAAATGATGATTCAGCTAAAATCATTGGAAAAGGCATAATCAGAATTGGCAACAAGAATACCAAGGAAAAAAATATTCTACTAGTAGAAGATATGAAACATAATCTTCTAAGTGTGAGTCAAATGTGTGACCAAGTTCATAAAGTTATTTTTGATTCACAAAAGTGCGAGATAAGAAAAGAACGTTCAGGAAAATTAATTGCAATAGCTACAAGAACTTCAAGCAACATATATGTACTAAGTGAAATTGGAAATGAAAAGTGTCGTCTAGGAAAGGAAGATGAAAGTTGGCTATGGAACAGAAGAATGGGTCACATACACTTTGATAACCTTTTCAAAGTCAACAAAAAGGAAGCAATTAGAGAAATCCCCCAGATTACGAAACCAACCAAAACTTTATGCAAGCATTGTCAACAAGAAAAGCAAACAAAGACCATGTTTAAATCAAAAGAATATTCAATGGCAAGACCACTGGAAATTGTGCATACTGATCTAGTTGGACCAACTACAACAAAGGGTTTAAAAGGTGAGAAATACTTTATGTTATTAGTTTATGATTATACAAGAATGACTGCAGTGTGCTTTCTCAAGAATAAGTCAAAAGCTTTTGAAAACTTCAAGGTCTACAAAGAATTGGTTGAAAATGAAATGGATTCAAAAATCAAATGCTTGAGATCTGATAATGGAGGAGAGTTCACTTCAAATGAATTTATGGACTACTGCAACAAGCATGGAATAAAAAGGCAATTCTTTGTTGCTNTGAAAATGAAATGGATTCAAAAATCAAATGCTTGAGATCTGATAATGGAGGAGAGTTCACTTCAAAGGAATTTATGGACTACTGCAACAAGCATGGAATAAAAAGGCAATTCTTTGTTGCTAGGACACCTCAACAGAATGGAGTTGTTCAAAGAAAGAACAAGACAGTACAGGAAATGGCTCGAACAATGTTAATGGATTCCAAATTGGCAGATATCTTTTGGACATAGGCAGTGCATACAGCAGTTCACATTGAAAACAAATTAATTCTCATAAACAACACTGGCAAAACTCCCTACGAGCTATGGAAAGGAAGACCTGCAAATGTAAAGCACTTTAGAGTTTTTTGAATCAAATGCTACATCAAAAGAAAAGATGGCAGAATGGGAAAGTTTGACTCTCGTTTGGACAAAGGAGAACTTGTTGGTTACTCAAGTACAAGGAAAGCATAGAAGTGTTACAACATGATATTGAACAAAGTTGTGTAAAGCATCAACGTAATAATTGATGAAACGGGTAGACAAGAATTAAAGGAAGAAGAAAATGAATCAATGGAACAACTTTACAAGGAAGAAGTAGAAGATGAAGAAGAAGTAGAAGGGGAAGATGAAGAGGATTAGAAAGAAGTAGAAGAGCAAGTTCAGCAATTTTCTCCAAACACACCTAGCAAACAAGTACAAAAGAATCATCCTTCAGATCAGATTATCGGAAACAAAAATGCAGGAGTTGAGACTAGAAGAAGAATCTGTTCACCAGAACAAACACACCTAGCACTCTCATCTACGATTGAACCAAACAGTTTTGAAGAGGCCAACAAGGATGAATTTTGGAATAAGGCCATGGATGAAGAATTGGATCAAATAGAGAAGAATGACACTTGGGAATTGGTTCCAAGACCAAAGAATACGAATGTGATTGGCACAAAGTGGGTATTCAAAAATAAATTAAATGAAGATGGACAGGTTACAAGGAAAAAAACTAGATTGGTATGTAAAAGATACATGCAGGTTGAAGGAATCAACTTTGAAGAGACATTTTCCCCAGTTGTCAGAATGGAAGCAATCTGATTGCTCCTAGCTTATGCATGTTCCAAGAATATTAAAGTGTATCATATGGGCATGAAATCAACTTTTCTGAATGGGGAACTTGAAGAAGAAGTCTACATTGAACAACCAGAGGATTTCAGTTATCAGAGAATGCAGCTTATGTGTGTAAATTGAAGAAGGCCTTGTATGGTCTAAAACAGGCTTCTAGAGCATGGTACTCTAGACTGGATAAATATCTACAATGGGCAGGGTTCAAAAAAGGAAGTGCAGACAACAACCTCTACATCAAGGTAACTCGAGATAGTATTTTATTAATTGAAGTTTATGTTGATGATATTATTTTTGGAAGTATTGATGATAGGTTAAGCTAGAAATTTTCAAAGGATATGCAGAATGAATTTGAAATGTCATTACTTGGAGAACTATCCTTCTTTCTAGGTCTTCAGATACATCAAAGCAACCAAGGAATTTTTATTTCTCAAACTAAGTATATTAGAGAAATGTTAAAGAGGTTTGGAATGGAAGATTGCAAACCAGTTACCACTCATATGCAAACCAGTTGCAAGTTGAGCAAAGATGATGATTCAAAGTCTACAAACTAGAGGAAATACAGGTCAATGATTGGTAACTTACTGTATGTGAAAACATCCAAACCAGATGTAATGCAAGCAGTTGGATAGGTGGCACGATTTCAAGCAGCACAAAAGGAATCACAAGTATTAGCAGTGAAGAGGATTTTCAGATATCTCAAAGGAACAGAAGAGTTTGGATTATGGCATCCAAAAGGAAATGATCTATCACTTATTGCCTACATAGATGCAGATTGGGCAGGTTGCATTGATGACCGACAAAGTACTAGTGGAGCGGCGTTCTACTTGGGTGAGTGTTTAGTATCATGGCTAAGAAAAAACAATCATCAGTGTCTATATATATAGCCGAGGCAAAGTATATTGCAACAACATCATGTTGTACACAGGTTCTATGGATGAAACAAACTCTGATAGATATACAAGTTGAGTATGATGAGCCCATTCCAATCTATTGTGATAATACAAGCGCCTTTAGTATCTCAAAGAACCCGGTGATGCACTCCAAGACGAAGCACATTCCAATAAAGTATCACTTTCTACGAGAACAGGTTGCAGAGAAGAACATCAGATTTGAATATGTGGGCACAAAATAACAAGTGGCAGACATCTTTATAAAACCGCTTCCATGGGAAGCCTTTGAGTATCTTCACCAAAGACTCGAAGTAATTTCTACTCCAAAATGAATGCTTTTGAATGCTTATCTTATATGTCTTAGATTTACACAAGGAAGCACCATAAAGAGGAAATTTCAGGTCGGGAGATCAGTTTCAGGAAGAGTTCAGTCAGGGGCAGTATCCCTAAGGACAGTTCAGTTAGGGGGAGCAGCCCCAGATGGAAAGATACATTTTCCATTGATGACAAAGGGGGAGATATTTATCAAATGTAGAACACAGAGGCATGGTTCCAAGGGGAACATGAGTAATATGACTTTAGTATTACATGACATGACTTCAGTATTGCATCAAAGTGTTGTCATCAATGTCAAAGGGGGATATTGTTGATTAATTGGGTTGGTTTTCATTGATGTCAACCCTTGAAGAAAGTTCGGTAGAGAATTCTAGAAGCACAAATGTTTGGGTAATGGACCCAAGTTTGTTTGATGGATAATGGTATGAGTTTTGATATATTTTCAGGTAAGACTATTCTAGATGGATAGTACATGTCATGTCATTTCCGGTGGTATGTAAAACGTCACATAATTCCTCATGGTTAGAGAGTTATGGCCATGTGAAGTTGGAGAACCCTCATGAGTCATCTAGAAGCCCCAAAAGGTCAAAGTAGTCAAAGTGTTTGCAAAAGAAATTATTTAAATAATAAAGTTAATGGAGAACTCCCTAAAATAAGGAAAGTGGGATGCTACATGAAAGTATAAATAAGAGGCAAGGCTCTCTCATTTAATCACACTTGAACCTATTGAATATCATTGAATATCTATTTTGTGAAAGGTTATTTGGGAAGGTATTATTGATAGAGAAAAATGAGGCAGAAAAAGTGCAGCAGGAAAACTGCGACAGAAAAAGTGTGGCAAGAAAAGTGTGGCAGGAAAAGTGCAGTAGGAAAACTGTGGCAAAAAAAGTGCGACAGAAAAATCGTGGCAGAAAAATCACGGAAGAAAAAGTGCGGCAGAAAAATCACGGCAGCAACATGGTTGGGGTCTATTTATGAGAGATATAGCACATCTTGTTTGAGGTATGTTTTGTGAGCTAGGGTTTAGCTCTTGAGAAGGTATTGGATGTTCAATATTGTTGCATATATCAGATTTGTTGAGGGATACAGTTGGTATTTTGTTGTTGGTATTTGGCATATGGGTATTGGTCTTTTGGTTGTGATATGTTGCTGAAGTTGTTGGTTTAGCTTGAGGCTACATAACAGTGAGGTTGTGGCACATGGTTTGATGTAAGGTTTTGTGGTATTTGGTTTATGGATAGAGAGATGATTTCTTTATGGTTATATTGGTGTATGTCTTTGGTATATGGTTGAGGTACAAGTTGGGTACATGGTTGAGACAAGTAGTTGATGAGTTGGCACATACATGAGTTGTATAGTTGGTGATGTTAGTCATCTTGATGAGTCATAGTTAATGTGCAGTTTATGTATGGTTGATGCATGGTACATGTTGGTTCAGCTTATTGGTACAAGTTTTTTGGTGCAGGTTGATTGGTATAGGTTGTTATAGGTTATTGGTACAAGTTGACAGTGGCAGTGGTTGATTTAGTGACAGTGACAGGTTGTCTACATTTGGCATTTATATTTCAGGGAGGTTGGACGGGGCAAGGACAGGTGGTTGTAGCCACCTTCCGGTTGTAGCCGGAAAACTTAGGGGGTTGTAGCCTCCTTCTGGTTGTAAGCTAGAGAATTGGAGAGTTGGATCTTCCCTCGGGTTGTATCCTGAGAAACTAGGGGGTTGGAGCCTCCTTCCAGTTGCATCTGGAAAACAAAAGAAGTTGGTGCTTCCAATGAATGTAATTCTTCAAGACATATAAGAAAAAGCATTATGTGGTTTTCTCCCGCTTTGGGTTTCCACGTAAAAACATTGGTGTACTATGTATGTGTATGATTGCTCATTTGTTCATTGTTTATTTACTCTACAATTATTGGATGATAATGCTACATCGATATAACACTTGCATAATATGGTTAAAAAGGTTTAAATTGCTCTATTATTGATTCACCCCCCCTCTCAGTAATCCAACATAAAGTTGTTTTAACAAGAAAACCCTAGAAGCCCTAAATTAAGGAGAGGAGTTACCTAGCACAAGTATAAATATACCTCAAGGAGTCATTCACAAGTACACTCATACACTCATTCATTGCTTATCTATCTTGTGAACTAGTGATTTTTTTTCTAAGGTTGTGACGACATTTTCTGAGGTAGCAAAGAAAGGTCAAAGGAGAAAGTTTCGGAGTTGCAACAAACCCTAGTTTCTGAGGTATACACAGTTTACAAGTAAGAAAGGGTGTGTATGTACGCAGGCTACAGTGGAGAAAAGAACGTATATACATGGGCAGTAGAAGAGCAAGTCATGTATCTGTAAAAAGGCTCATGAATGATTGAGTAAATGTTGGTACCAGGTTCCTGAAGTCTGAAGGAAGTCTACAGGTCAGCATCTCAGAGTTTYTGGTCAGCTACAGAGGTATTGGTATGATTGTATACTTTTTTTTATGTTTACTTTTGGTCATGATATGGTGTATTCTTGAGGCATACTTAGTATGGTTGGTTTGGTACTTGCATATGGTATATCTCAGTTGCTTGGTTGAGTGAGGAGCACTCTTATATGTGGTTCAGTATATGGCATGGTTCTTATAGTTCATATCTTTGACTTGATTATACATGGTTGAGGCATATGCATGTTGTATGGTGTCATATGCATGAGGGACATGCATTGGTTCTTTGAGATACTTCATTGATGATATGGTGCAGATCTGCATATGGTTCATGGTATAGTATATGGTACAGGTTACACATGGTTGATGCTCTAGTTCATGATTCATTATTCCTTATTGATGTATCTTTGGTTCATGATTTATGAATGAGATAGTATGTATGTTGGTATACAGTTGATGCATGGTATGGCATAGGTGTTAGTTGATTGATGAGTATATACAAGTTGATGAGACAGTGACAGTGAAAGAGAAAATGGCACAATGGTAGTGACAGTGGCATAGTTTGTGATAGTGACAGTTGGTCTACACTTATATTTCAGGGCAGCAGGATGGGGCAAGGATAGGTGGTTGTAGCCACCTTCCGATTGGAGCCGGAGAACTCAGAGGGTTGCAGCCTCCTTCTGGTTGGAGCCAAATAATTCATGGAGTTGTAGCTTCCTTCAGGTTGTAGCCTAAGAATGGGGGGTTGGAGCCTCCTTCCAGTTGTGGTTGGAGAATTAGAAAGTTGGTGCTTCCAATGAATGTATTATTTTAATATATAAGAAAAGCATTATGTGGTTTTCTCCCATTTGGGTTTCCACGTAAATTCTAGTGTATCGTGTATCTATTGTGATGTGATGTTGTTTATGATTATACTGATATATTGAATGCTAATGATAAAATGTTGAATATTGTTGAAGAATATACTATGGTTAAAAGTACTAAAATTGTTCATTACTGATTCGTGCCCCCTCTCAGTAATCCAACTATTGGTATCAGAGCAGGTCCTTCAAGAAGCAGTTTAACCACTGGAAGGAGATCATGGATTACGCTAATATTGGGGTACCACATTTTGATGGAGAGAATTATGCCTTCTGGAGAAAAGGAATGAAGACATATATACAAGCACATGGATTCGATGTTTGGCGATCAGTAGTAGATGGATACAAAGCACCATCCACTCCCCCGACGGATAGAGATGGAAAGAAACTTGAAGAAAATGATTCAAGGGATAGAAACGCTATCAATAATGGTTTGACTCTATCAATACTTGAAATGTTTTAATTGTCATGGTGTTGGTCATTTCACTTCTAATTGTCCCTGTAAGAATAAGGAAAATAATGAAGAAGATGACTCTAAAAATAAAAATAAAATGCAAAAGGGTAGAAGAAACAAAAAGAAAATTTTCAAGAAAAGTCTTTGCACCAAGGATGACAGTTCATCATCAAACAAATATGAAGAAAACAGTAATGATACAGAGAGAGTACTTTTTATGCAGTAGAAGACAATGACGAAGAAGGCTTCGAAGAAGAATGCGAAGAGGCAAAAGTCGATTACATAGAAGAATTGATCAGTGTCATAGAAGATCTAAGGGTTAAAAAAAAAAGGAAAAACAAGTCACTACAGGAAAAACTAAATAACAAACAAGGATCTAAGAACTTCAACTCCAAAGAAGTCGAACAGACAATTACAAAGCTAAAAATTCAGGTAGAAGAAGACAAAAGAATTGAAGAAGCACCCAGAGGACAATTAGACGAAAAGGATAGGATCATTGAAGGCTTAGAAGCATATATATTCGCTCTAAGAAAATATCTTCAAAAGAAGGACATGTAGAAAAACAACACCAGGATATTGGATAATTTTATTAACAGTCACAGACCTTATTATGACAGATCTGGATTAGGATACAACCAGACACAGACAGAGAAAGGTTCAAGCTCAAAAATGACAGAGCAAGAAGCAGAACCAAGAAGCTATGCAGAAGTCGTTAGAGATCCCTTTAAGAAAGAATAAGATAGTAAGACTCAAGAAGAAAATTACAAAGACAATGCACCACCTAGAAGATTCAGAAGTCAATATCAGCAGTAGCCAGCTATAGAAAGACCTCAAGAAGAAGGATTCAAAAGAGAAACACCATTCAGAAGATCTTCCACTCCCATGTATCAAACTATTTTTCTTGGTTTATGTTATTCGTGTAATAATTTTGGGCACAAAGTTATGAATTGTAGAGCCAATACCAATAACAGAAGCAACTATGAAGGCCATATAGAAAATAGTTATCCAAGGAGATCTCATTAATCCCAAAATAGAAACTAGAATAGATTGG
>JASDQU010103396.1:113381-125107 GCA_032191745.1 Picea mariana | reverse complement strand
GGAAAGGAAATATGTTACTTAGGAAAGGACGATGAAAGTTGGCTCTGGCATAGAAGAATGGGTTACATAAATTGTGATAATATTGTCAAAGTCAACAAAACGAAAGTGGTAAGAGAAATTCCTGAGATCTCAAAGCCAACAAATATTCTATGTAAGCATTGTCTACAGGGAAAACAAAGCAATACCAAGTTCAAATCAAAGGAGTATTCCACAACAAAACCATTGGAGATTGTACATATTGATCTAGTTAGACCGAAAAGAATGAAGGGATTGACATGTGAATAGTACTTCATGCTATTGGTTGATGACTACACAAGAATGAATGCAGTTTTCTTTCTTGAGAAGAAGTCATAGGCATTCAAAAACTTCAAGAAATACAAAGAGATGATTGAAACTGAAACAGAGTTGAAAATCAAGTGTTTGAGATCAGACAATGGAGGAGAATTTACATCAAAGGAGTTCATGGAATTATGCAGTGAGCATGGGATAAAGAGACAATTCTCAGTAGCCAGGACACCTCAGCAAAATGGATTTTTCGAAAGGAAGAAAAGAATAGTACAGGATATGGCTAGAACCATGTTAATGGATTACAAGTTGACAAACGTCTTTTGGGTACAAGCATTGCATAGAACAATTCACATTCAGAACAAAGGGATGCTCAAAAATAACAGTGATAAGACTCCATACGAGCTATGGAAAGGAAGACCAGCAAATGTGAAGCACTTTAGAGTATTCATAAGCAAATGCTACATCAAAAGACAAGATGGCAGAGTTGGAAAATTTGATTCTCGAGTTGATAAAGGCATACTGGTTGGGTACTCAAGCAAAAGGAAATCATACAAATGATTCAATATAGGACTCAATAGAATAGTGGAAAGCATCAATGTGATGGTTGATGAGACACATGGTCGAAAGATAAAAGAAAGTAATAAAGATTCAATGGAATGGGATCACAAAGAAGATTTGAAAGAAGAAGAAGTAGATGAAGAATCAGATGAAGAAGAAGAGCATCCAAAAGCAGAGAAAAAATAATAGGATCATTAGATACCTCCAAATATACCTAGCAGATGAGTCCAGAAAAATATTCCATCAGAACAGATCATTGGAAATAAAGATGGAAGAGTTGAAACCAGAAGAATAATTTGTTCACCAAAACAACAACACCTAGCACTACTATCTACTATTGAGTCGAGCAGTTTTGAAGAAGCTAGCAAGGATGAACAATGGATCAAATCTATGGATGAAGAGTTAGATCAGATAAAGAAGAATGACAGATGGGAACTGGTTCCAAGACCGAAGAACAAGAATGTCATTGGTACAAAATGGGTCCTCAAAAACAAGTTGAACAAGGATGGGCAGGTTACTAGGAACAAAGAAAGATTGGTATGTAAAAGATATGCTCATGTTGAAGGTATATATTTTGAAGATACGTTTTCCCTAGTTTTTAGAATGGAAGAAATCAAATTGATCCTAACTTATGCACGTTCCAAAAATATTAAAGTATATCAGATGGACGTGAAATTAGCATTCCTAAATGAATATCTAGAGGAAGAAGTCTACATTGAGAAACCAGAAGGATTTCAATTGTAAGAGAAGGAAAATTATGTTTGTAGGTTGAAGAAGGAATTATATGGTCTCAAACAAGCTCCCAAAGCATGGTATTAAAGGCTGGACAGATACTTACAACAACAAGAGTTCAAGAAAGGAAATGCAGAAAGCAATCTCTACATAAAGGTGGATCAAGACAATATATTGATCATTGAAGTCTATGTAGATGGAATTATCTTCGAAAGTGATGATGGTAGGATGAGTCAGAAGTTTGCCAAAGACATGCAGAACGAGTTTGAGATGTCCTTGCTTAGTGAATTAACCTTCGTTTCGGGGTTACAAGAATGTCAGTGTGACAAAGGTATTTTCATCTCTCAGAACAAGTACATCATAGAGATGCTTAAGAAGTTTGGAATGGAATATTGCAAACCAATCAGTATTCCTATGTAGACCAGTTGCAAGTTAAGTAAGGATGATGATTCTAAGGATGCAGATCAGATACAGTACAGATCGATGATTGGAATCTTACTCTATGTGACAACTTCTAGACCRGATGTGATGCAGGCAGTTGGACAGGTTGCAAGGTTTCAATCAGTACCAAAGGAATCACATGTTATGGAAGTGAAGAGGATATTCAGATATCTCAAATGTACATAAGAGTTTGGATTATGGTATCCAAAATGGAAGGATCTATATCTTGTTGCCTACATAGATGCAGATTGGGCARGTTGCATTGATTATAGAAGAAGTACAAGTGGAGTAGMTTTCTACTTGGGTGAGTGTATGGTATCATGGTTAAGCAAGAAACAATCATCAGTATMTTTGTCTACAGTAGAAGCAAAATACATTGCAACAACAACATTTTGTACTCAAGTACTTTGGATGAAGCAAACTCTGCAAGATATACAAGTAATGTGTGATGAGCCCATTTCGATATTTTGTGACAACACCAGTGCCATCAATATATCCAAGAATCTAGTGATGCATTCTAAGATGAAGCACATTCCAATCAAATATCACTTTCTACAGGAACAAGATATAGAGAAGAAAATCAAGCTAGAGTATGTCAGGACAAAAGAGCATATTGCATATATCTTCACCAAGCCACTTGCAAGGGAAACTTTTGAGTATCTGTGACAGAAACTTGGAGTAGTTTCTTCCCCATAGTGATCCACACAGCATCAAACTTAACAAGACGGGGGGAGAGAAACAGAAGTCTTGAAGAGTTCAAGTAAAGAATCCTTTGAATTCTTTTCATATACATCAGATAATTACACGAGGAAGCACCATGAAGAGAAAAGTCAGTAAAGACAACAGAGGCATATAGACAGGGGGAGCATGATCCCCAGAGGAAGATTACCCTTTGCCATTGATGTCAAAGGGGGAGAGATAGAGTAAGGCATGAAGACAGAGAGAGAGAAGCATGCAGAAAAAGGGAGCGATGATCATAGGGGGAGCATTGGCATAAGCATTGTCATGCCTAAGTATTGCCATCAACGCCAAGGGGAGAGATTGTTGATAATTTGGTTGTCATTAATGTCAACCCTTGAAGAATCCCCGACAGTGTGGTTTTGGTACCAAAATTGGTTGAGGAATATGGACATGAAGGACAAAGTAAATGTAATAAATACCCTTATAGATGGATAGTACTCGTCATGTCGTCTATGATGATATGTGGAACGCCACRTAGTTCCTCACGGTTATGGATATATGACTTTGTGGAMTTGTAWGCCCCGAAGAAGTGGTCAAGAAGCCCCTAGTTGGTTACAAGTCTTTAATGAAAGGGTAAATTTGTTGTAACAAGAAAACCCTAGAAACCCTAAATTAAGGAGAGGAGTTACCTAGCACRAGTATAAATATACATCAAGGAGTCATTCACAAGTACACTCATACACTCATTCATTGTTTATTTATCYTGTGAACTAGTGATATTTTTCCTAAGGTTGTGATGACTCAAAGGAAGGTCGAAGGAGAAAGTTTCGGAGTTGAAACAAACCCTAGTTTCTAAGGTATATGCAGGTTACATGTCAAAAAGGGTGCATATGTACACGGGATACAGTGGAGAAAAGCATGTATATATGTAGGCARTAGAAGAGCAAGTCGTGTATCTGTAAAAAAGATCATGAATGATTGAGTAAATGTTGGTACCAAGTCCCTAAAGTCTGAAGGAAATCTAGAGGTCACCATCTTAGAGTTTCAGGTCAGCTACAAAGGTATTGGTATGATTGTATACTTGTTTTGATGGTTACTTTTGGTCATGATATGGTGTATGCTTGAGGCATACTTAGTATGGTTGGTTTGGTACTTGGATATGGTATATCTTGGTTCCTTGGTTGAGTGAGGAACACTCTTATATGTGGTTCAACATATGACATGGTTCTCATAGTTCATATCTTTGAGTTGATTGTACATGGTTGAGGCATATTCATGTTGTATGGTGGAATATGCATGAGGGACATGCATTGGTTCTTTGAGATAATTCATTGATTATATGGTACAGATCTACACATGGTTGATGATATAGTATATGGTACAGGTTCATGATTCATTATTTCTTATTGATGTATCTTGATGGCATAGTATATGGTATAGGTTCATGATTCTCTAGTTCATGATTCACTATTCCTTATTGATGTATCTTTGGTTCATGATTAATGCATGAGATAGTATGTATGTTGGTATACAGTTGACGCATGGTATGGAATAGGTGTTATCTGATTGATGAGACAGTGACAGTGACAGTGACAGAGACAGTGGCACAATGCTAGTGACAGTGGCAGTGACAGCGACAAAGTTTGTGGTAGTGACAGTTGGTATACACTTATATTTCAGGGAAGCAAGATAGGGTAAGAATAGGTGGTTGTAGCCACCTTCCAGTTGGAACCAAAGAACTYRTGGGGTTGTAGCCTCCTTCTCGTTCAAACTAGAGAATTCAAGGAGTTGTAGCTTCCTTCAAGTTGCAGCCTGAGAATAGGGGGTTGGAGCCTCCTTCCAATTGTAGCTAGAGAATTAGGAATTTGGTGCTTCCAATGAATGTATTCTTTTGATATATAAGAAAATCAYTTTGTGGTTTTCTCCCATTTGGGTTTCCACATAAATTMTAGTGTATTGTGTATCTATTGTGATGTGATGTTGTTGATGATTATATTGTTTATGATATATTGAATGYTAATGATAAACTGTCGAATATTGTTGAAGAATATATTGTGGTTTAAAGTACTAAAATTTCTCATTATTGATTCACCCCCCCTCTCAATAATCCTACACCCTTATCTGATCAGCAATCCCTCGGMTACCGCACTTCCCTTTCAAGGTTCCAGCAACAAGCCACCCAGGAAGTCTCATATYCTTGCAACTAATTCCCAACGCACCAGGGAACAATTCCTAGCAAAAATCTCACCTGGAGAGAATGCTCATAGGCCTGACAAGCCACCTCTTCAATAAAAAATCTCTATCCTAGAGATAATGCTCACAGGCCTTACAACCTGCCTCTTCGATAACAAATCTCTCACCTAGAGAGAATGCTCATGGGACTGACAACCCACCTCTTTGACAACAAAACTCTAGTTACAATACAAAAATTCCCCTTACAATATTTTCTTTGTAGATAAGGTAATAGTCATCTTTCCTCAGTTGATCTGACTCCTTCTACCCAAGAGAAAATGAATGACTAATCCCCAAAATACGCTAAGGCTGACAATATATATTGCATGCCTTAAACTAGACACTTGTCACATTTAGAACTAGCTTTAGCCACTTGGTGATTGATTCCCATCCCTTAGGAACTTAGGATAAATAATTGATAAATAATTATCCATAACTTACACTTTTTTGGAAATATTAATAAAGTATTCCTTGGGACTTAAGTTCCCCCCCCCCCTTTTCCCTTTTTTGGTGGAGTTAGCCCCCCGTCTCTTTGTCTAATCTGTCTATGCACAACAATGTGATATTATTAATAACTTCAGTATGATTACATTTTACAAGGATAGGCACACTTGCCTATTTACGTCCCAACTCATCAGCCTCATAACCACATAGGCTCTCCAGCCTCTCTCTCTCTCTCTCACACACACACACACACAGACAGACACACACAAATAACTCAGTTCAATGCGCACTTCCAGATAATCCTTGTGCATTTACTCAAGTATGTGCAACATTGTGAAATGTGCACACCATTTCTTTGTCGTGCAACCACACGCACTTACCTAGGTGCATGCATCACTATGAAATGTGTGCACCCTTTCTTTGATAACAATGCTCGCACACTACTCAGGTGCATGCAAAACCAAACTTGGTGCCAAAATCTGACTAGCCTATATGTAAAATTACATTTAGAATTGGTACCAACGGCTCACCGCCCTATATGTACAATTAGAAATGGGGTTCATATTAGGAACATTACAAATGGGGTTCCTATTAGGGACATTACAAATGCCCATGTTGTTGATGGGTTTGCATTCAATCAAATATGATATTCATGAGATAGAGTCTTGTTGAGGCACACAATATARGCCYTRAAATTTGTGTTGCACTTGTTGGAGTATTAGAACATAAAAATGGAGGAATTGTACAAATGAAACCAACCTATAACAAAAAGCATCAAATTCGCCTTATTATTAGGACAGGAACTTGTGCCAAGTTGTAGTGTCCTCATTAGTGACTAAAACAAGRTGAAGCTTTATGATTGGAACCTAGCCATCTTGAAGACGTTTTCCAATCTAAGAATGGAGTTCATATTGGGGATCGAACATGAGTACATGGTGGGGATCATGGAAACATGTGTCGCCTTACGCTAAGTCTCGTAAATCCTYCAACAATATCTTGATGACATTRAGGTGACTAGAGTCTTGATAGGTAAAGATGAAATGGTAAGAGGGAGACATCTAGGTAGAGAAATGGTTTAAGAGTCCAATGCCATTAATCATACATTATTTATAGAACCCAAAAAATCCATTCGAACAAAATAAAATTGTAAAACTAAAATTAAACAAACCCTAGGTTATGCAAGCTAGGACTGAAGGGTAGTAAGAACATATGAGCTTAAAAATCATCACAAAATGGATCGTTGCAAATGTATATCTTGTCGAGAAAAGAAAATTTTAGGCACAAGAGGGTGATGTTGACTTGGGTGCATGAAGAGGATGATGATAACACATAATTACAATGAAAGTCAATTGAACGTGTGGAAGACGACAACTTGCTAATGGTTTTCCAATACAACTAGTTATGGATGATAACTTTTGATGATGATGGTTTCAAGAGGTGATGCTCGCTTAAAAGACACCTTTGGTGTAACAAGTTAGTGTTAATCTCCAATTTTAATGGGGATTAATATTAAATTTGTATTAAAGTATTGAATGTTGTTATTTAGATTAATCACAATTTTATGTTAGATTAAGTTTAAGTTTATATTACAATATAGCACTTTTTCCTTGGAATACAGTGCATCCCACCCTAAAGCCCATAAAGGAGGATGAGATGCTAGTACCTTGCTATCCCCCATTAACAATCAACTCATGAAGAGCCCAATCAACAATTGATTCACAAAGAGAGAACATGTCATAAGTAGGATTAGAACCCAGGTGGAGAGGATAACAATTTCTCATCTCAAACACCTATGCTAAACCCAATTGACCTRTATTACAATATAATATATTATTATGTATATGAAATTATATTTTTATCTAAATTGTCATTAATTGTATTGCATATCATTAGAATTTAATATTGTATGACTCAATCCTTAAGTTTATAAGTTTGATTTCTTGAACATGGATGAAAATMTGAATAAAGCAAAATCTTTGTTTATTAAAATCAAACTGTTAATTAATTAATTAATTTTGCATGTGATTGAACAACATTAAACCAATTTTTTGCATGTAGATTTAGAATTTTAAAGAATATCTTGAACATTTTTAAAACAATAATGATTTTGGAGCTTTCATTTCCACCTCGTTCAAATATAAAAACGACATTATGAAAAATATATAGCCTGATTCCTTCTATATCTCTAATAGACCTTTTTGGTCTTAGGGATGCTAATCATCGTCATTATAAAACTTTGACCATAGTTTATCATTTTCTAACAATTTAAAGCAAAGCATTTTCCTAACAAACTCTAAGTTAGGGACTAAGTTGTGTACAATGCTTATTTATAAGGCTTTTTAAGTAAAATTATTCCTTTAAACTCTATTAAAAAATGACATGTACATGTTTTTTATTCAAAAAAGTGGGCTACATAAAGTAGTGGCCATGGGGAAACCTATTAAATAGAATACGCCCAAGGGGATGCTTCATAAAAGATACCAAACCTAGGCTCAAGGGGTTTACAAGTACAAAAAATAGTATTCATATAATAGAAGGCTAGAACACATAAATGAAATATTAAAGGCTAGATGATAAAGATAAAGTAATAATGAAAAATCCCATATGCAAAGGAGGGTCACAATCATTAAGGATTTGCCTCACCCACTAACCAAAGGTGCATCAACAGGGAGGGAAGGGTCCAATCCATATTCATTTTGTTTCTCAGGGTGTTTCTCCATCGAAATGGCCATACTGAATTGAGGGAACTTGTCATTCTTAATCCTAGGAGGTGGTGGTCGATTGTGGTGTTCTTGACTTCAATTTTCATTGTGTTTACCAATTAAGTGGCATACTACCAAATCTGTGAGAACGATTCTAACTAGGTGGGGAATGAACCTTTGGGGGGACACGAGTCATCATGCATGGAGCCACCCCCTCTACTCTAGAGGCCTTCTAATATGTGCCAACTCAAGATCCACCTTCCTAGCATATGTTTGAATCTATAAATGGAGGTTGTGACAGAGTAGAGCCCCATCATACCAAGTGAACTTGTAGAAATGAGATTTTTTTTAAATACATGCATTTCAATTTTTCCTTGTAAGAAATAAACCTCTAATTTAACAATATGCCATGTGGCTTAAAATAAAATGGTCCATGGGATTGTGTCACCAATGACAACAAATTTCTAGGTTATCGACACAGAAAGGACTTGAAAACATCGCTCGAGGCCCACTCCTAAATTGACTTGGAAAAAATATAGGGTCAATGCAAATTGTTTGATTGTTTCTTCTTTCTGATATAAAAGGCATTTGGGTTTGACAAATCCAAGGTACTTCAAGCGTTGGCCAAGAGGAAGGGTGCCCAAAATTATTTACCAAGACAACCTTTCTTTCGCTAACTTATTATAAGCTTTCCAACCGACTCAAAGTCAACATAACCAAGTCAAATGCTTATATGTCATTCTACATAGCTTGTTCAATTTCACATAAAGCATTGGCTTGGAGCTCAGCCAATGATACCCATTCACCAGTTTGTATTTTTTAAACCATTTTGAATAGTGTCACCTCCAATCTCTTCACCGTGTAGATGGCACAAGCAACCCCAACTTAAGGATGAGGTTATTGATRACCAACACCTTAACACACTCAATTATAAGTCTGTATGTTTTGTTAAGCTAAAAAAATTCCTTTAAAATTAGCSATGGCTTCCATTGATGAGTTTAGTGGTCCAAGATATCTCTAGATGCCATGACACCCTTCTTAAAAAGTTGGTTGGTTGAGAACCAAGTAGTTTCTACTAKATCCTTACCATTACATTGCACAAGGGGAGGCCACTAGATGCCATAGTCATTAAATGAGAGGCCCATTCAAAGTGAGTCACATTTCCATGTAAGGCGGTTCCTAATGGCCTCCCAAGATTTCCATATGCTTTGAGTGATAAATATTCCATGGATATTGACCTTAGCTAGGGTTAGCAAGAGAGTTTACAAATTGACATTGCTCCAGCTTCTTTTGTGTAGTGGTGTTTCACTCTAGATGTAGTTTTACAATAGAACTTTCAGTCTCTCCTTGTCATCCACAACCTTGAATCACCCATATTTCACACAATGCTTGAGCCCATTGATATGATCCAATCATCATGTTTCCCCACCACTCTTTGGGGATATATAAGAGACCCTAATTAACCTAATGAAATCCTTTCTTTCCTTGCATGTCAACCCAAACAAAGTCTTAAAGGAGATTCCCAGTCTTTGATCGGAGATAGCAAATGAAATTCAACAAGAAGAGCAAGACACATGGGTAGAAATGAGAACCTTAGAACAAATCTAAAAACTACTCCTTAATGGCATAGGTCTAGGAATATCTTTATACACATTCTTGTTTATTATTTCCAACATCACCTCCCAAAGAGACTTTAGTGAGGTTGGAAAGGTGAAAGGATTCCCCATAAACTTGAATTTCTGGCTAGGTTGAAGCCAATATTAGCCTTGATTAGTTATCCAATGAGGAATGTCATCCCGAGATAAATTTTAGCATCAATTCTTATCCATTTGGAGTTTGGATCCCAAGGCCCCATTAGAGATATGAATGCAGCCCATAGTGCTAACCACCCACTCCTCCTCCGGCATGGTTAAAAAGGAATCATATGAAAAATTCCCATTTGACAAGTTTCAAGTTCAAGAAGGGGGGTGCCCTCAATGAGATCTTGAGAATTACAATGGTGAAGAAGATATCCCATGGCCTTTGCTACCATAACATACAGTGTCAGGGATAGCGATCAACCTTCCCTAATCAATATAAATATACCAACCTCCTATGACTTAATTTGGTTGATAAAGAAGCAAGTTGAAGCATAAAAAAAAAGAGTCTCGACAGTCCAAACAAAGAAATGGCCAAACACTAGGGCATGAAGCATGGCTTGGATGAAGGGCCACTCCACATGATCATACACTTTCTCATCTTATAAGTTGATAAAAAGTGCCTTTAGCACCATGCTTATAACCATTTATAGATGACCACAACATTGTCAAGTATGTATTAGTGCCTATGGTGAAAACAATTATTTTCTCTACTCAAATGATCTATGGAAAAATGTAGCAAATCCACAAGGCCAAGGCATTTGCTATAATCTTGTAAGAGACATTGAGTAGGTTGATCGACCTCCAACTAGTAATCAATTTAGTGTCTTCCTCTTTAGGAATAAACTTAACGGAGCCTTTGTTGATCAGAAACCCTTAAGACCTTTTTCCAACCACTTCCTTGTAAACACTTAGAAGGTCAAGCCCAACAAAATCACAAGTGGCCTTAAAAAAATCACATGGATACCTATCGAGGCTAGGTGACTTATCATCAACAATCACCATTGGAGCTTCTATGAATTTTAGCAAAGTAAATACATATTTTTAGGGACAAGGTCAATGCAACTTTGCATATCCACCCTATGTGCATTAGTCATGCCTTGAGATTGAAAAATAATACAATAATGGTTAACAAATTCCCTCTTAATGTCCTCTTGGTTAGTTACCTATCTAACCAAATTCTTCAAGGATTCTATTATTAAGAGGCCTCCTTTATTGCAAGGGATTTGAAAAATCCTTTGTGATTCATTTCTTATTTTTGAGTGAGTGGAGATGAGAACGAAATTGGGAACCTTGGGCTTACCAAATTTCATACATCTTCAAGAATTTTCAATGCTTAGCAACTCCCACCTACGTAGCTTTGTCATATGGTGTAAATTGCAACAATCAAGAGACTTTTGTGAACTCTTCTTTGGCCATTTTATGGAATGAGCATCTCACAACCATATGTTTCCAACCAAACTCCCAAATGAATGCCACAAATCAAACTATGGCATCATTCCACCATCCAATCCATCCATCTTCCCCTCGTGGTGTGGTTAGCAAGTTCCAAATCCACTTAACAACTTGGATACACATTGGTTGTTGCAAATGAGAGACAACGACTAGGTATATGGACTTGGGCATTCTCATATTGGTTGCTCCCCATGATATGGAGAACAAAATGGGATGATGATCACATTTTATTGATACCACATCTTGAAAAATTAGGCACTTGACATAGAACCCCGCTAGGGTCATCTTGGAGTATATCCTAGATCAACCACAAATATAATAGTTCTTAAACATAATTTGAACTAAAATACATTATATTAATATATCAATAGACAACACATTAATCCCCAAGTGCTATCCCAATTGGTTGAACCTGTTGAAAAGCCAACAAGAAATGTGTGTCTAATTTATTTTTCCCTTAAATAAATTGGACAATAAATATTAATCTATTATCTCATAATCACTTGAAATAATTAACTGAAATGGCAAATCAGTTAGCTATAGGAAATTCGAGTTC